>JAKTRP010000020.1:0-102257 GCA_030579735.1 Starmerella floricola | reverse complement strand
ACCACTTCTGTGCGAAGTATCTGGGGTACCGCTGGCGTTCGGTACTCTGGCAAAGAGCCACCCATCTTATGCAGTTCTAGAACCACGCTTGTCTCTGCGTGTGGTGAAACAAGTCGTATGGCAGGCTTTCTGACTTCAAAACCCGTAGCGGGTAACCCGTCTACTCTAATGCAGGTGAAGGACCAGGCATTGTGCGTCTGGGAGCGCTCTTGTATTCGAGCGCTCAACTATTCTGTCATTTCTGTCTGGGTGTGGCCACGGGCTCCATGAGTAGCGCGTGAGAGAGACCTCTTCCTCCCTGAATACCTCCTTCCTGAAGGGCGCAAAACGGATGAGCAAGCGAGAGCCATATAGACGGGTTCTTATACTCATTTCTTTTTTTTTCCCCGTTCAATTGTCTTGACTTCTTTACTCTTATTTCTCCGTCAGTATTCCCTTCAATTGAGTCGCTCTTCAATTGAGTCTCAATGGTGCTTTTAAGTATCATTTTCGCCCTTTGGTCGAAAAGGGAAAGAGGGCCGTTTGGAGTAAACATTTAAGGTTACACCAACTCAAACTCAAGCCCTTGACCCATAACACTGGGGAAGGCACTGTGACGAGGATGTTCGCGCGCACTGTCTTTCTATATCGGTCGATTAAATATTTACAGCCTACTATAGCTGGTTTGGGAAGGTGATTGCTTTCATAGGCCCAGCATGCTACTGTTCGTGCAAAGGTACTTCCAGAACTCTATATTTATATACATACATATATTATCCGTACCATCAAGAAAATTATATACGCAAATATATATATGTATATATATATATATATATATATATATCCAATGATAATAATAACAACGAGGCTACGTCAGAAAGACAGCTGCATATCTAGCAATGCTCGATCGCTTGCTTTAACTGTATCGTCATCAAGATCATCTTGTCTAGCATCCATGATGTCATTTTCCGACGCGTCGTTCCTCCAGAGTCCATCTGCCAGTTGAAGACCTTCCCTCATTACATTATCCAGCATAGATAAAGAGCCAGCTCCAAGTTTGTTGCTCAGTACACCGGTTCCTTCTTCGGTCAAATGGACTGTTGATCTGAGCGTGTAGCCAGTGTTTAGCCATTGTGTAGCGTAACGCAATAATACTTAGGCAACTCATGAGTATGATAAAGTAGCATCAACAATGAAAAACTCACGCAAATTACCGGTCTCTTTGAGTCTTTCCGCATACTTGCGAGCATCAGGGCACTGATTATGTTTCCAAGCATGGAACAAAGACTTCGGGTCCACCTCGGGACTATTGAATAGCCCTGGCGATTCCCGTATCTGTTCGGGAGTTAGCCGTGAAAGGTCTCCAGTCTGGCTGGCATACTCTAAGTTGTACGCATCAGTCCTAGTCTCTGGTTCGAAATTATGGCGCCTGTCGAATGCCACGATCTGTTTCAAGTCTCCGACATGAAGCAGCTCATCTCGAGCCTGCGAGATTTTGCCATTTGATTCTAATGTGCGAGAATAAATAAGTCGAAATCCTTTGTGGTCGTGGTAGCGCAATGCTCTACGGCAAACATCCTCGTTGAGAAGTTCGTGTCTGCTCAGCCACTGTATGTAACGCAACCAAAACTCTTGGTATAACGCCGTGGACACTAAACATTTTTCGTACAGTTGCTTAGTCTCCTGCAAGGACGCCTTTTTGGACTGCTCAGTGAAGCTAATGTACTGCCTCCACGCCTCTAGTTCTGATTCTTCTAGTTCATAGGGATGGAAGTATGGCCTTTTTATTTTCGCCTCGAACTCATACCTTTGTGTTACTTCCGCAGCGATTTCGGAGGCCATTTTCTCGAGAGTCTCTGGAGGCTCGACGTTCTGCTCGTACGCCAATTGGTAGTACTGTGCATATGCGTAAAGAGGAATTTTGATAACCTCGCGAATCACTGAGGTGTCGTTATCCGATCTTTGTAGGAGAGCGTCCCACAATGGGCTAGCCTGGTAATGGTACCCAAGCCTTTCGGTTGCCAGTCTGGCTGTTTCTTTACTCGCTCCAAAGGGCGAATTCAGATAGGGCACCCACAAATCCAACACAGAGCATTGCTCAAGAGCTCGCGTCCATTCACCTTGTGGATTCTCTGAAATTTCGATGAGTTTCAGCCAATACCCGAAAAGTAGTGGGTACTCCTCGAGCAACGCGTTCAGCGCGTCGACCTTCTCATCTTTAGACTCTGCCGCCTGTATCTTCTTCTCCAGACTGTCTAATTTTCGTTCCATTCGGCTCGCCAGGGACTTACACCAAGCCTTCTCTGCTTAAAGCGGTCGTCAAATTAACCCTACGTCCTCCCGGGCACACACAGACACACGCTCATATGTATGTATACACACCTCACGCTTTGCCTCACTACGCTCATCACGAGCATTCAGACACCTCGGCCGTTCTATCAAACAACTTTCAGATGCGCAAACATCGCTCTGTACTGGGACTCTCACTATGCTCGTATCAACATATGCTTTGCTTCACAACATTATATAATTAAAACACAATATTACTATTTGTCTGCCTTTTCCAGCAAGCCTACAACGCGTTTAGCCAGTGCAGGGACGGCAATCTGCGACGTGTATAATCTGTCATCTCCCTCGGCCGGTGCAGGCACCTCAATTTCCGCGAGCTGCTTGATGCTGCCGATGATTTTTGGAGATCCTCGCAGAAGGTCGATGATTCTGGAATCCTCTGATTCCAGAAGTTGCGCGATTGTCCAAACGGCTATGTGTTCAAATGTTGAGTCTTTTGATTGTAAGAAAGAGAGAAGGAAGCCTTCGACGCCACCTTCCGGCTCCGTCCAGCAATCCACGAAGGAGTCGTATTCGCTGACCTTCGAGCAGAGGTTTCCTAATGCTGCCGCCGAGTTCCCCTGCACCTCGAAATTGTCGACCCTCGTTAGCGGGATGAGCACGCTCACGATTCCCATTTCTAGTAGTTTCGACTTGAGCTCGTCTCCGAGGGCGAGAACAGCGATGCAGGCGGTGATTTCTGATTCCACAGATGCAGGCACGCGCTTGAGCAGATCGAAGAACTTCTCGACAGCGCCGGCCTCAACGATGTTCAGCTTCGTGCGCTCACTGCTCGCAGCGAGGTTGCGCAGCGAGGACACCGCATGGCAGAGAATCTCCTCGTTATCTGTTTTACCCAGCAAATCAACAAGAGGGGGCAGGAAGCCGGCCTCGACAATTGCGCTCTCGTTCGATGCATGGATTGAGATGTTTCGGATGCAGGCCACTGCCGCGAGAACAAGCGATGTGTGTGCAGACTGCAGAAGCTTCAACAGCAGTGGCAGCCCGTTTGCCTTCACGATCTCAATTTGGTAGTTCACATCGCTGGCGAGGTTTCTCAGCGCAAGAGCTGCCTGGCACTGAATCCGCGGGGAGTTCGAGCCCATGAGGTGGACGAGGTGGTGCACAAGATGCAGCTCCGTCTGTGCGAGACGTACGCGGTTGTCTGCCTCAACGGCTATATTCGACAAGGCGGTTGTGCAGTAATATTGCACATCCGGGTCCGAGCTAGAGAGCAAAGACACGAGCACGGGGATCGCTTCTGCGTTTACAAGCTCGCGTCGGTTTTCGTCGCTGTGCGTCATGTTCAGGAGGGCTCCCGTGGCATTGCGTTGCACACGCATGTCCTTCGATTTCGCGAGCTTCGTCAGGGGAAGGAGCGCACCACTGCGGGCGATTTTCGACTTGTTTTCCTCGCACGTAGCCAGGTTTGTGACACAGCCCACGGCGTTGCACTGCACTTCGACGTTTGGCGACATCATCTGTTTCATGAGCGGCCCAAGACCACCCATCTCTACTATGAGACGTTTGTTGTCATAATTCACGGCGAGATTGCCCAATGCTGCACCGGCTGCGCGCTGCACCTCGCTGTCAGGCGATTGGAGCAGAACGAGAATCGGCTCTAGAACCTTCGCGTCTACGCCGCTAATATACTTTTCCGTGATCTCGGCAAACGCGAGAGCAGCACTGCGCTGTAACTCAATGTTGTCGCTCTGCACAAGTGTGGTCAATGCATTCAGCGAGCGCTCGTTCAGCGGGTCGCTGTCGTCTCGGTGGTCGAGGTAATTCAAAAGAGTTTCGACCGCTATGCGCTCCTCCTCGCCTAGCAAACGCGCCTGTGCATCCGAATCGCCATTGCTGTCGCGCCAATCATAACAACAGGAACATAATGCTCCCATCTTACTGCCAAGCTTCGCCGCTTTGCGTGTAGACTGACTTGTTGGTTACAAGGGCGCCGCTGATTGTGCTCAGTCAGCAGCTGTGACTGGTGGGCGATCGCGCACAGTGACGGTTGCCACTCTCGGACTAAAGCAGTCAGTCCCCCCATATAACGTGGGTTCGGGTTGGGAATCTCAAGTGTGGGTTGCCCCGGCCTGGCTTTGGGAACAAAGAAAAAAAAAAATTTGGAGAAAGGAGTTAGGGCGAATGCTCGGGCGGCGATGCTTCGCTTGCCAGCGAACACAACCCACGGTCCTGCCCACAAAACGTACCCCTCTCAGTCGGTGGCATTGTGGGTCGGGTCCAGTGCACGGCCACATTTTCTCCGTTCCAAAACTGCAGTGTGCAGCAGCCACAACACGCCTCAACTATCGGGTCCCTCCCTCCCGCCTTTAGACTTGCTCCTTACACAGCATAGAGAGCGTGGGTGATTGAAAATAATAGTGTATAGGTAACAAACCCGAAGCACGAGAAACTTTTAAATGCAGTACTTACCTTTACGTGGGCCCATATTTCAGGAGGCCGAGAATGTAATCCCGACTTGTTTGCGCCTTTCGGATTTCTTTTTTTTGGACTGGCAAGGGTAGTGTAGAGGTGGCGCATTCCCGCAGCCGCGATCTGCGTCACGACAAGGTCTAGGGGATGCCGACTGCTTGCATAGTTCTGCCCCGGTCCTCACGCTGGCGAGCCTGTAGCAAAAAGCGCCCTGGGATTCCTATCTAACTCAGAAACGGTTTGTTGTTACGAGATATTTGAAGTGTGAGCATACACAGAGACTTCACTTGGCTCTAAATCTGTGCTTTTATAGAAAACTTCAAGCGTGGCTGGCGCCTGTGCAACACATTTGCTGCGCGGGGGAGCAGACAAAGGCTACACTCGCAACCTCATAGATATATTACCGCATGCATGACCCTTAGCCTTGCATATTCGGCGCTACTGCGCACGCGAGATTGATCCCACTTACAACGAGGTATGCTAACAAACGCTGGGTCCGTGGAAGGGCGAGAGCAAAAGCTAGTGGTTGCACGCTTGAGCGTGACGTGAAAAACCACATTTTGAGCAAGTGTAGCCACACAAGCCATTGACGACTGGAGAAGGTCGACTTGTATCTCTACTACGCCTTTTTGGAATATAATATGCTCTAGGGTGAATGAAGAGGAATAAATAAATACAAAAATAAATATACAGTTTCTATACTGGTTTGCAGTGTAGCCACAGCGAGGGTTCGCAGCAAGATGCTACTCGTGTGTTACTTGCGCCGCGGCTTATCGAACTGCCAATGAGTCGACCATGGTGAACATTTTCTTCATTATGAGCTCGAACATGTTCCAGTCCTGCTCAGATATGTGAAGATTGAACTCTATCCCCCGTAGAAATTCAGTTTCCATGCGCTTCATTTCTGGCAACTCGATTCTGCTGAGGTTCGACCACGTCGATGTAGTGTAACTAACGTCGTCCACATATTTGTCGGCTACCATGAGCGCAACCGCCAGCAGTCGCGCCTCGCTTGATTGCGCCCCTACGATTGGAGACTTACACCGCTGGCGGAACCGCATCACATAGAGCAGAGCTGTCTTTACGACATCGAGAGGCACACGCGATGTCTGGACTAAATATTTTGAGTACCGCAAAAACTCAGGGGAAAGTCCCAGGGAGATCCCGCCCGGCGTTCCGAATCCGTGGAAGGCGGCGATTAGATTTTCGACGGGGTTAAACCACATCAAAGTTAATGCTCCGGCGAGGTGTCCAACGCGGAGGTCGCTGCTTGTCGAGAACACTTGCTTGTAGAGAACAGGTGCGGGCTCCGAATTCAAGGAGAAGTGATTACTGCTATCCACGAAGTCCGGTGCATAGCGTGAAGGCGGCGGAAGAGATACCGGCGTTTGCATCCCTGCTATGTCGTTGGAACCGATGGTTTCCTTGATGCGCAACTCCATGCTAGACGGACCATACCAGCCTCCAAGAACATTCGCATTCACCGCCGTTATCGACATGTACTTGAAATCACCGGATGGATTTGCCACACTTTTCGAGTTTTCGTTTCGCAAGGTGCACAACTCGTTATATATTTCATCACAGAGAAAGGCACTCTGGATTTGAGGAGACGCGGTCGTATCCTACAGGAACCCTTTAGCTCAACAAATATGCAAGTGCACATGCATTCTGACGCAAAATGCAATGCTTTTCATTCTAGGGTACGGTCTTACCCGGTCTCACGCATTCCTTACCTCTTCACGCGCACAATGTTGGTAAGGACAGCGAAAAACTCCTCAAGCAGTGCTGGCGGCTCGATTCCGGGCGGACACAGCATCAATTTCTTTTGATTCACAAACAAGACGGCGAGTTCAGATCGATGAATAAAAAATGAAAACATTTAAAATTTTACGCAGTTTCTAGATGCCGCGCCCCTTCACGGGAGTCGCAAGCCAGTGCGGGAGGAAGGTGGGGAGAGACAAGGGTTAGTGTGTAACTCTTTACTCGACGCCATATTGGTTATCGAGGAGGCTTCAAATGTGTGGCTAATCGTAACGTATATTGCCGATAGGGTTCGTAGTGACCTGTGATCCGGCGCATGCTACTCCCGCCCTTACCTAGGTTGCATGTACTTGCGATTTCCGAGATTTCAAAAACCAAAAAGCCGGCAAATTTGCACTATCACATTCGTAAAATAGGTTTTCGCTAGTGCCATGCTAACCATAATTTCTCGAAGCAAAGGCGAAGTAATCTTAAGTTATGGTATTATACAGCCACGCCTTACACGAAGTGGGTAACCCTGTTAACCCTGCGTCCACCGGCCAGCAAGCCGTAGGCTAACTAGAGAGTGTTGGCTCAACTGCAGCCCTACTGCATAAGGCATTATTCTGCTCAACACCCCCTATCAGCTCATCTACGGGGGGAGCCATACAAAGATCGGCGCCAGACTGGCCAAGCGCAACAGCCGCTATTTGTAGCGGTTCCGACTCTCGGTGTGGCTCGTGTAAGCGGGAATCCAGCATGCGTGTAATGACCAGGCAACCATCATCATTCAGCCGCATCCTTGCCAGGTCACGAGGCGTTTGGGTTAGTAATAAAGCCGTTGATACGGTGTGTGGTGTGCGCGGCTGTCAGAGGCCTTACCCGCATGGCGCGCCACTTCATCCCTGATCATGCATATGCAGATCGCCGGCTGACCCTTGTAGTACGCGCGCCCTCTGTGCGGGTGCCGCCGGTCCAGAAAAAAATCGACGTCAGGCCGATAATTTTCCGATCCAAGTATTACTGAGGGGACTCTGCGCCTCGGCTAAAATCTCGGAAGGTGAATACTTCACATATTGCTTGCTTTTATTATACCTGCAAAATGTATTAAGAAAAGGCGAACTAAAAAAAATTCAAGACCCGTTCGGCGAACAAAGTCCCACAAGCCGAGACCTGTCATCGTCAAGATTCGAAGGTCCAGCCCCACCACCCATGTCAAAACTGAAACCTGGAACGGCTCCACAATTACTCGTATGATCCTTCGCCGCGAAATCAATGGGCGTTCCCGTAAAATGCGCTGATTGGGACCTCTGCCGCCTATACAGCTGGCTACTGGGAGGGGACGAGGCCGTGTGCAATGTTCCTAAAACCGGCTCTGCACTAAAATCCTCAATGAAAAAGCCCACCATTTCCCGATTCGCGATTTACTACATGCGCATCGAGAGTTACATGTGTGTATATATATGCGCTTAGGCGTTCTCGTAAAGTGTGTACGTTTTTAAACGCAAAAGCCGCCATGCGGCCATTATGAAACAAGTTCGTGGCTTAAGGCTACGCATGTCCCGATAGCATGCTTATCGAACTTTACTTAGCCCAGCGAATTTGCTCCCACCTGAATGGAAGCTGTATTTTGGCAAGTCATGTGTATGACTCACGGCGTCATGCATAATGTAGGGCAAAAAGTCCAGCAGCTCCCAGATTAGACTTGTAACAGTTTCCCACCTCGTCAAGTCGTACCGCCGTTGTACACAAACAAGTGAGCCTATATTGCAGGCGCCTAAGCCAGTTCCAGCAGATCTTTTCCAGGCTTCATCTAACTTTCCGAAACCCCTATCTGAATACGATCTCGAGATCAGGTGGGGCAAGGATCTACACAGATGTTCTAGGCAACAGCAAAATAAGCTGCAGCTGCCCTAACCTATGTATATATAGAAAGATCACAAAAGGAAAATAAAGTATGTCCGGTCGCCTACATGGCTTAACAAAGATGAAGTGCGGTTCACAGCCATTCATCGATTGACCTCAAAGCTTATGAGCCTGTGCATAGCTCTTTCGCTCGTGTGGACGAATTAACTCTCTCACCCTCCCGCCATCGCTCTTGTAAAAGAGGGGCCACATAATTCGCTCGCTCTAGTCGGAGAAATGCGGTACCTAGCCCTTCCTAGCCCAGCTTGCAAGAGAAGTTCGGGCAGGTTTTGAAAATGCGGCCCGTTCGTTTACGTTGCGCAGTTTATTGTGCACACCTACTAGACTATGCATGAAAATTTACCATGAACGATACTGTATAGTTGGAAGCCGAGGCCGAAGATCTACTCATTGGGCCATGCTGTCATTTTGTGCCACCCTCTAAGGTGCTGTCGTCAGAGTGTTGTTCTCGACAAGTCATTTTCACCTGATATGCTAATCTTCCCCGCACTAGTCAGCACACCTATAGTGCGTGGGAAGAAGGCTTCGTAATTACCCCCAGTAGCGAAAACGAGCGCCTGCACGTTGCCATACACAAAAAACCTACATTCGCGTTAATCCGTTCCAAAAAAATAGGACCGTCTCAAAACTCGTCCGAGCAAACGGCGTTTCGTAAACCTGGTCAGTGAAAGTGACGACTCATTGATATTTCAACACTTCATCCATTTCTGAAGCTAGAGTGTCTTAAGAGTCGACCGCGAAATGACTGATTCTTCTGAAAAGCCTAAGCGCGCCGATGGCAGCAACGACAAGGCAGAGCGAAGGCAGTCCAGGGTTGCTCAATTCAACCAATTAAGCAAGGTGCCGGCATCGTATGCTCGCATGAGGCGAGTATCATCTTCCACAAAAGACCCAGTTCTGAAGCAAGCTGTCAATGTTCTAAGCTCTGAACTCCCTCATAGCGCCGATCCCGCCTCAGCTGAGTCGCCAATGATGACACCACATCCAGGCCCGTCACGTCCAACCTCGCAAGTGTCTCTAAGCTCTATGGTGAGGTCGAAAGCGCTGGATGTCGCCGATCCCAAGCTACCGTTCCCCTCTGCAAGATCATCGAACTCATCGTCAACCTCTTCCATATCATCTCAGAATGGGAGCAACAATGCCCCGGAGTCGGTCTCCTTTGCACCACAGAGTCACCCTCATAGCCCACCTTCGTCTTTGAAAAGAATCGCGTCCACTAAACGGCTTCGAGCAACCACGCTAGACGTTCCAGGGCTCACACGATCCAAAGTCAGTCCGGATGGTCGCATAGCAAAAGATGATGTCGGCGCTAAACTCGTTATTATTATGGTGGGACTCCCAGCTCGGGGTAAGAGCTACATCACGAAAAAGTTGACAAGGTTTCTAAACTGGCAACAGCATGATTGCCGTATATTCAATGTCGGAAATACGCGGCGTAGAGCCAGCAAGCACGTCGGTCCATCCCTGGAGCCCCTGCCCGACGAGCCGATGCCTATGAAAAACAACACAACAGGTCAGAACGGAGACTTCTTTTCGCCCGACAACCCTGAGACCGTTGCCCAGCGCGAACGGTGGGCTGAAGAAACCTTGAACGAGTTATTGGACTACGTGCTGGAGGGAGAAGGAAGCGTTGGCATTCTCGATGCTACAAATACAACGCGCGCGAGACGGAAGAGGGTTTTGAGCATCATCAATGAGCGCAGCAATGGGCAACTGAAGGCTCTTTTTGTCGAGTCGATTTGCACGCAGCGCCACATTATAGAGGGAAACGTTGCTCTGAAACTCAGCGGACCTGACTACAAACACATGGATCAAAAAAAGGCAATTGAGGACTTCTTGATGCGTTTGCGAAACTACGAGAAGGCATACGAGCCCATTAGTGATGAGGAAGAGGCTGATCCGACCTTTCAATATATCAAATTCATTAATGTCGGACAGAAGTTCGAGTGCGGAAATATCAAAGGATTTCTGGCGGGCCAAGCCTTGTTTTTCCTTCTGAACTTCAACCTTCAACCTAGACAGATTTGGATCACTAGGCACGGTGAGTCGTCAGACAATCAAGTGGGGAAGATTGGTGGAGACGCAGGCTTAACAGAGCGTGGTCGGAAATACTCAGCTGCGTTGGCCGAGTTTATCAAATTCAAAAAGGTCGAGTTCCAAAAGCGGCTGGCGAAGGAAGCCACAGAGAGGTTGCAGATATTGCAAAATACGGGTTCGAGGCCTCCCACCCCGGAGAACGAACCGGCAGACCAAAACTTCTGCGTCTGGACATCTATGCTTCGCCGTACGATAGAGACAGCTGGCTGTTTCGAGGACAATGAATTTGATATTAAGGAAATGCGCATGCTCAATGAGCTGGATCCTGGAATCTGCAACGGCATGACTTACCAAGAAATCAAGGAGACCTACCCTCACGAATATGAGGCCCGCATGCAAGATAAGATTCGCTACCGCTATCCTGGCATTGGAGGAGAGTCATACTTAGACGTTATTAACAGGTTGCGCCCCGTGATTGTGGAGATAGAGCGCATGGAAGACAACTGTTTGGTGATCTGTCACCGCGTCGTGGCACGTGTGCTGCTCTCATACTTTATGAATCTTGGTCGTGACGCGATTGGGGACCTTGAGGTGCCGCTGCATACGTTATATGTATTGGAACCGAAGCCTTACGGAGTGG
Organism: Starmerella floricola; assembly: GCA_030579735.1. Lineage (NCBI taxonomy): Eukaryota > Fungi > Ascomycota > Dipodascomycetes > Dipodascales > Trichomonascaceae > Starmerella > Starmerella floricola. Next base: position 91,174 of record JAKTRP010000020.1, on the reverse strand, counting down.
ACTGGGCTCTTTACAAGTACAATGAAAGAGTCAATTGGTTCTATGAGGTTTCTCCTGAGGACGCGCAAGTCAAATCTCAATTGAATGATCACAAGAGACGGTACACAGTCGTGGCAACAGGCGGGATGAGACTCGGTGATGATTCCCCTGTGATACCTGGTAAGCCTTCCGGGGACGAAAACGCGATAGAAGACTCGTCAGACGAGGAAGATGAAGAGGAAGAAGAGCCCGAACATGATGGGAAGGATCAGGCCTCAGACCATGATACAAAGAACAGAAGCATCCACCGATCTTCTTTCAGGAATCAGCGCGGTAAGAAAGACGAAATGTCCCTCGAAGAAGCGGTCGGAAAGAGATTGAACATCTAATTTGGTTGCGTCACGAGTTTAATGATAGAAAAAGCGCAAGATAAGACTGCGCGACTAGTATGACACTTGAAATAACTGTATATAGATAGCATTAAGCGTGGGCAAGTTCGCCACGGCATAATTTACAGATACGTACGTGAATCTACACATTCGGCCTGGAATTCTACTGCTTTTCTCAGCGTTTGCTTAAGCAGCACCAGCAGGGTTAGTGTTTCTGTGGTGATAAACACAAAACCTCGCGAACACCATTTTGTGGACTTCAGGAACACTTCAAATTGAAAGGTGTGGTAAAGCCATGCCCAGACTCATTTATGTGGTACTTCTGCTCCATTACCTAGTAGGGCTGGCGGTTGCCGAGCTTCCAATGCCTCAATGGCTACAAAACCTAAGTAATCTCACGAGTTGGCCGGGCGTGTACCCTCCTTACATTCCAGAGCCACACCACAACTTCTCAGCTATTAAGAATACCCTTCTACGCAAATATGGGGCCTGTTCGCCCAGCATCAATAGCGAGATAGATTGTGCGTTCGACTGTGGCCAATGTGTAGCGGTTGACGACGTGTACACCTGCAGTCCAATAAGCCAAACATTTGATGACGGCCCCAGCAGTGCAAGCGCAGGTCTATTGGACAGTTTGAAACGTCGCAATACTAAAAGCACATTTTTTCTCATAGGAATGAACGTTGTGGAAATGCCTGAAATTGTGCAGCGCGAGAATCGTGAGGGACACCTAGTGGCTGTGCACACATGGAGCCACCGATTTCTTCCTGGGCTCTCCAACGAGGAGGTGTTTGCAGAACTACAGTGGTGTGTATGGGCAATAAATGTAACAGCAGGAGTCGTGCCCCGTTATTTCCGGCCTCCGTATGGTGGTGTCGATAATCGCGTCAGGGATATAGCTAGGCAACTGGGACTGGTAACAGTTTTATGGGATGTCGATACTAACGACTGGCAATTGAGTCAGGGCACCCGAAAACCAGTAGATGTCCTCAGCGATTTAGAGTCCTGGGTCAACAGCACGTCCACCAAATCCAAATGGTATACTTTCCGTCGCCGCAAGACACATGGTCTATTGTTGGAACACGACCTATCTCCAGGAAACGTGAAACTGGCAATGAGTATAAATGCACAGCTTGGAGACAGGCAAAAGACGGTGGCTCAATGCATTGGTGCCCCGAAATACCAGTAGTCAAACATGGCCGTTCATGTGCAACTTAATAAAGTAGCACACCTTGTGACATGCATCTGGTCTATGCCCCTTACCATATCTTAGTGACGGGTGCCTTCATTGTATGTATATTCGTTCAATCATAATTATCAAAAGTTTTCGTCTAGATACGAATTGCTATGTTTCTAATTCAAGAAGCACTTATTCTACTGATAGCATAGACTGCTTGTTGTGTATGAGTGTGTATGAGTGTCCGGGTGTACGTGCCTGATTACTGAACTTACTTACCACACACTCGCACACACTCTTACCACTCTTCCCCAAGAGCCCTTTCTTCGCTCTTCCATTACAAGCATAGAAGTAAGGCTCTGTAGCTGCATCGGCCATATGATGCTAGGAGGAAGAATTGCCATGCAGAGAACAGTGGCTCCTATCAGGGGCCCAGCATATATGAAGGTTGGACTTTTTCAGACTGGACTGTCACTAGGAGGTATATCACCGAAAGGAACGAGATCAATTGTGCTCCGGAGCAGCTGGGACGAATCTAAATCTAAAACTCGGAAGAAGAGCAGCATCACCAGCAAAGTTTTCTTGGGGCTTTTGGTGTTGATGCCGATTGTCTCCTTTGGTTTGGGGACTTGGCAGGTTAGGCGCCTTCAATGGAAGCTCGACTTAATAGCACAGGCAGAGAACAGGCTCCTCCTTCCGCCCCTTGAGCTCCCCCCCTTGATAAATCCCGAGGCCGTCAACGAGTTTGACTACAGAAGGGTCACTGTCACTGGTGAATTCGAGCATGACAAGGAGAAGTTGATTGGCCCGCGTCTGTATCGTGATCGCCGTGGGTACTTTGTTGTGACTCCGCTGAAAAGGAAGAATGGCTCGAAGTTGTTGATCTTCCGTGGTTGGATCGATGAGTCGCATAAAGATCAGAGCTCGCGTCCTGAAAGTCTCGTCAAAGGACCAGTGACCTTGGACTGTTTACTGCACAAGAAACCTGGAAAGAACATGTTCACTCCACCTCCCGAACCCAATGGGAATGAATACCATTTCATGGACATCGACGATATCGCTGTGAAAACGAATGCGCAGCCTATCTATATTGAGGCTTTGATGGATGACGACGAAACTGTTCTACCCGAGCAACTAGCCATGAAGGGTGTCCCAATCGGTGGTGTTCCCAAGGTTACTTATCGAAACTCGCATTTTCAATATATTTTGACTTGGTATGGCCTCTCGCTTTTCACAACAGTCATGCTACTGGCTGTATGGCGGCAGCGGAGAGTTGGATACGTTGACCCGATGCGGCAAAAGCTCGCTCATGCCAAGAAATGGCAGTAGAATAGAAAACCCAAGAAATGAAAAAGAGATAATGCAACGATCAGAAAAGTGGGGAGATTGCAGAATTTCAGAATTCGGAATGAAAAGAAGGATTTTGGCGACTGTTATACTTCTCGTGGAAACGTCTCTTTACTGTGTACATAGAATCTGAAGATATTGAGAATACTTTTAAAGTTCTGGCAAGAATTAACGCGCGAACCTCACGGCAATGCCGTTGCACCAACTACCATACCAGCCTTTCAAACCAGCCAAATGGAAACCTTTAGGAGGAACGAAATCAACTCTGCCGCCCCCGTCCCCACCCCACACTGGGGACCGGACCTTTTCAGTTATCACTCCCGCGGCATCGACCCAAGCGCCTGTTCGTAAAGAAATCCCGACGAACCGATCGCCCTGCTCGATACGTACGTCTTTCGGAGAGCCTCCGCGCGTGCCAAACAGGGCTGACGTACCGTCTGGATATTCAAACTCGATTCCATCCAGCGCTAGCCCAGAATATATGCGGACAAGAGAGGGCTCTTTGTTTGGTGGCAGAGTGCATTCTTTGGTATCCCCCGATGCTTGACCGAAAGGCACCGAATACTGATCTCCACGTTTGTACTTAGCAACTAGGTCTTGCACGTTGCTCACATCCTGCTGGTCAGTAGGCGCCGCATGAATGTGCAAATCAATTGGTTTATCCCGGTACTGAGATGGTACCGCGTTTTTTATGTCCTCGAGGCTCAACTGCAGCTCTGGAACAAGGTTAAACTCTTGGTGAGCCCTAGAGTCTCCATCAACGTGATAATCGACCATGTAAATACCCTGCGAGCACTGGGCTACAATTCCAGCATCAGTTGGATAGATCATGGGCTTTGTGCCTGTGTGGTATCGTTCACTCTCACCCGGTAAAGCAAAGGACGGATGATACAGGAACCGCATAATGTCCATTCGATTCCAATAATCCTCATCTTTTGGTTTCGGCGATCGGCAAACCACGCGATTATCCCGTGAAGAGTAGCCTTCTAGTGCGCAGAAAGACCTTGTCCAGAACAGGTATCCTCTGAGCATGACTCCATCCGGCTCGTGGGGGCAACCGAGAAGATGCCCGATTTCGTGCTGAAAGGCCCCCATACCAATGCAGAGTGCTTCCCATGCCGTGCCGGACTGATTTGAGTCATTTGCAACATACCTCGTGTCCGTTTGTGTCTCATCGAGGCACGCCATGGGGAGATCCTCCAAGCACGTTGGCCAGCTCCACATGGCGTGACTTCCAAAAATCGCAAGCTTGATGTTATTCACGACCCCGCCGAGTGCCGCGTGCCCAACAATTAGATTGTGCGCACGGTCCCAATGGCCGTCCAAGAAAACGCATGCTGCTTGCACAAAGTTGTCATTGAACGGGCCGCCATAGTTTCGCAGAGCATCGTATGCGATCCCGAAAAGACCACCAGTGTCCAAGCCTTTGGAGTTTTGCTGTGCAAGGTTTATGTCTCTGATTTGCGCAGTTGTTTTATCAACCGTGACAACGTGAATGTGTGCTGTTTGCCGCGGTGACATGTCGCGATTGCTCAACGTATCAGTTTCGTGCTCGGAATAAGGCGTGTATGAGCGAAATCCGCATCCATTGCGGTTCATTTGCTCCATTGTGAAAGCACTGGTCATGTACGCAGCCATGCGCATTTTCTTAACTGCCGTACCGAGGTTGTTTCCTCCTTCGCGCTCTACGCGCTCGGGGATTGCATCGAATTGGCGTGGAGAATCTTTTGCAACCAGCAAACAGAAGTGAAGAGGAGGATTCCCGTCGACAGGCAGGTACCTCAACTTTAGCGATTTGCGTTGCGTGGGCTGTTTAGGCACATCTGTTTCGAAAGTTACCTTGTTTTCCCCATTCTCCAATGGGATCATTGCTCTGAAAAACCCATTAGACAGGGGGTAGCGCTGTGCTGGGAAGCGGTAGCTGTCGAACCATACAATGACCGAGCCTTCGCCCGAGCTTACGCTCTTGGACTGGCCGTGCACAATCACACACCGTTGCGATACAGCCGCGTTGTCCCAAATGTTAGTGAACTCGATATCTGACATAGTTCTGAGCAATGCCACAGACTGAAAATGATGCGAAGAGTATCCTGGTTTTCCAAAGTCCAGGCCGCGAGCTGCGTTTTAGATGGATCTCGGGTGTTATAGTGAACTGCGTATTCCCTACCCAACATATATAATCGCCGACACAGATCGCCAGTACTATAATTAGAAAAACCAGTAAGTTTAGACTGTATTTATAGAGCATTGAGCGTCTGAATTTGTTCAAAAAAACGAGTTCTAATTTTTGCCTGCTACAGAACGTCCGCGGGGAACCGCTCCCACCTACTTCACCGACGGCAGCCCACACCCGACCATTATTCGACGCACAGCAAAACTATATATGCACATATGCACTGTAGTTATGTGCGTTGTGGAGAGAGTACGAAGTCCCAACACCGCCCAAGGCCTCACGGTATGACCTAAGCAAGTAGACGTGAAATGCGCGAAGAAACGGGACCTATGCATTTACATAAGCATCCAGTGCACAAGGTGTGACACGTAAACTGGCAGTTTGGTGTTCACGACCAGGAGTACCACACCATCAACACTCACCCTTCCCCTCCCTCCTGTTCTCTTTCCCGTGTGCCTTACTGGGTGGCTTTTTAGGAAATGAGCAGTCACAGAAGAAGGCAATATCCTCAGCAGCAGTACGCGGCGTACGAAACCAACGCTGCCCGAGGCGCGGATGCTGGCGCTGCGGCTCCGGGCCCTTACGGTTACGCGTCTGGCCCCGACGGCGCGGGCGCTCCAGTTGACCAAGCCGGCCTATTCGTCCCCGGTGGTGGAGCTGCGCCCATCCCCCCGACCGGCCAGTTGGGAGACATGAGCCTGGGCACTTCCGGCCCCGGTGACTATGCGAACGCAGCCTACGGTGCTCCCGTAGCCCCCGCTGCTGGAGGTCCTCAGTATCCGAATGCCGCACCGTTCGGAGGCTATGGCGGAGCCCAAGGTCAGTCGTATAGTGGTACTAGTGGTGGAGCGAATTCGGCGAAAATGCCGTTGAACGAGTTATACAATACCGACCTTCTCCAGTCCCTCCCAGCGCCCATTAATGACCTCGACCTGCCTCCTCCTCCTCTTGCAGTGCCCCTGGAGAACAGTTTGACACAGAGTGAGTATGCTCTAGGATCCAGTGACTTCATCCGCTCTACGCTGAATGTTGTGCCGCGCACGCAGTCTGCTTTCAGGAAGAGTAAGCTCCCGCTTGCCCTCATTTTGCGACCTTTCAACAGCCTCAAGGAAGAGGACGACCAAATTCCCGTCGTGTCCGATCTGTGTATCGCTCGTTGCCGACGCTGCCGAGCATACATAAACCCGTTCGCTCAGATCATAGACAACAATATGCGGTGGAGATGCAACATCTGTCAGTTGACGAACTCCATCCCGCAAGGGTTTGAGTTTGACGTCACCGAGTCGCGCCCGCGCAACATGTTCGAAAGAGCTGAGCTAAATTACGGCATCGTTGATTATTTGGCTTCTCAAGAGTACTTGGTGCGCCCCCCGCAGCCTCCGACCTACGTGTTCTTGATCGACGTGAGCGTCAATGCTGTATCTGTTGGCATGCTTGAAAATGCTACGCGTACGATCCGCAGCTCTCTTGATCGCCTCCCTGATAAGGACGGCCGGACTCGTGTGGCTTTCATCGGCGTTGATAGTGCCCTAACTTTCTTCCAAATTCAGCTGACTGACGATCAGCTCAATGAGTCTGGCGAAAACAAGAGTGCCACAGTGGAGCCTCGAATGCTTGTTGTGAGTGATCTAGAAGATCCCTTCATGCCGAGCAACTCGGGCTTGCTTGTCAATCTCAAGGACTGTCGCCAGCAGATCGAGCACCTCCTCGACCTGCTCCCTCAGTTGTATGCTGGCACTGCGCAGTCGAATAATGCATTGGGTAGTGGCTTGAAGGCCGCTTACAAGCTTATTAGCAACGTTGGAGGTAAGATTGTCACCATCAACTCGTCTTTACCGTCTGTTGGTGTCGCGAAGCTCGAGGCGCGTGACGAACGCAAACTGGCTGGAACGCGGAACGAACACCAGCTGTACTCGCCTGCGAACAACTTCTACAAGAGTTTCGCAGTCGACTGCAACCGCGCTAATGTCTCGGTTGATATGTTCTTGATCAGCAACAACTACCAGGATGTGGCTACTTTGTCGAACCTCCCCAAATTCACCGGTGGTGCTACGTACTTCTACCCTGGCTGGAGTGGTGTGCGCCAGACCGATGTGGACAAGCTTCATCACGAGCTCAGCCAGTACCTTTCACAGGATTTCGGTCAGGAAGGAATGCTGCGTGTGCGTTCGTCCAGCGGACTCCGCTCTTCCAACTTCTCTGGTCACTTCTTCGTCCGCTCTAGTGACTTGATGACGTTCCCCAACATTCCTCACGACCAGACATATGCTGTGGACTTCGCGGTTGATGAGAATATTAACAAGCCCTATGTCTCTTTCCAGGCCGCGCTTCTGTACTCGTCTGCGACCGGAGAGCGTAAGATTCGCGTCATGACCATTCAGATTCCAACATCGGAGAAGCTCAGCGATATCTGGGCTAGTGCCGACCAGCAAGCCCTGGCGACTTTGTATGCGCACCAGGCCAGCGAAAAGGTCATTTCGGGTGGTATCGGAACCACTCAGGATTGGTTAAATGCACGCATTGCCGAGCTTCTCAAGACCTATCGCACAGATGTACTCAACACGCATACCGGTACGTCAGGAGCACTCTCACTCAGTGCTAATTTGCGCCTGTTACCGCTCTTGCTATACGCAATCAAAAAGAATGTCGCACTGCGACAGAAGGCCCCAATACTCTCAGACATCAGAGTTCACGCATTGGATCTACTGACCACTTTGCCAACGCCTCATTTGGTGAAGTATCTGTACCCAGACTTTTACGCGCTCCATGATCTTCCTGACGAAGCTGGGTTGCCTGATGAAAATGGTAATGTTGTTCTTCCTGTCCGCTTGAACCTTTCTGGTGAGTCTCTGCAAGGCCACGGCCTATATCTGCTCGATGATGGTCAGGTTATGTTTATTTGGGTTGGTCGTGATGTTGTACCGCAACTTCTAATTGACGCATTCGGCACAGCTAACATCGACGAAGTGCCAACTGGCAAGGCTGAAATGCCTGTTATAGAGTCAAGTGATCTCAATGTTCGAATCAGAAACATTATTGCTGCCTCTAGGAACCGTTCTGATATCGTCTATTACCCATTGCTGTACGTGGTTCGAGACAAGAGCGATCCGGCTCTCAGAATGTGGGCTACCGCACTTCTCGTCGAAGACAGGAGTGAAAGCGAGCCTACTTATGTGCAATATTTGAACAACGTCAGGGAGAAGCTAACCTCTTGAAAACGGAGAAATGGTTGGGCTACTACTGATGGCATGCCAGAAAACTTGTTCAATACAAAAAGTAAAGTAAAAAAGTAAAGTAACACAGATCTGTGATGCTCTCTGTTAGTGCTATAACTACTATAAAATTAAATAAATAACATCTATGAATTAGAACAGAAAGTAATGTCAGATGCCCCACACGCTACCCCCAGTCATTTTACGACTGTTTATTTGGTGAGCGCGCTCGAGTTTTTCTAAAACAGACTGAGAAGTCTGAACGTCTTTCGGAATCTGCTTCCAAGGAGTTGATGGTCCCTGTGGATTCCTCTCCCTATCATGGTTTTCTGTAAAAAGCAGCGCATTGTCAAATTGTTTCGAGTTCTTCGAATTGAATTTTGGACGAGGGCCCTTAGCGCCTGAAGCCGCTCTTGGTTTCGCGCCCAATGAAGGGAGGTTGTCGCTTAAGGCCGCAGTCTGAGAAGCCATGGCAGGGGACGGCGTGGTGGGCGAGCCAGACCTGGACGTTCCTGAGGACCAAGCCGGCGTTCGAGGGGGAGTTCGCGTGGCCCACGGGGATGAGCGCAAGCCTGTGGTTGCAGGAGAGCTGCTTGCTGAAGGGTTTGGCAGGGACGAGCTCGACGCCATGGGAGAGGAGGATACTTGCGGCCGCATCAGAGGAATTGAGGGTGAGTCGGCCGATAATTTAGGCAGACTTTCGTTCTCGTTGTTGTTACGAGATTTGCGACGTGCGGGGATCCACCCTGCTTCCCTGAGTGGCTTCTGAATCGAAGGTGCCGTCGGCGCCACTGATTTCGTGTTGTTGTGCATTAGAAGGGCGCTCTCTGTATGGCTTCCAAGAGAGGCACCTGCCGACTTGCTCGACTGAGCAGGTAAATGAGATGCTGCAGGTAAATCGTTGCCTAAATGCGGCTGCGTGGATGTTGCGCTGGCCGTTCTAGGCTTTTTACCACTGGAGGTACTCTTCGGTGGAGTGAGGCGAGCCTTGAGTAATTCATAGGCATCCATAAGGTCTTTGTCGGCTTTCTCAGTGCCGGCAGTCGCTTTAAAAGACCGCTCCACTGCATCCAACGTTTCTGAACTCAATTCTCCTAGAGCTTGAACGAAAAAGGGCAAGTGACGCACCAAAATATCTAGCAAACTTGCAAAGAGTCGTGACGACAAGGGACAAGCCTGCAAGAAGGGGAGAACGTACTCGAAGTTCATCATCTCAAATAGCCGTCGCTCACATTCCTCACTGAGATTGTGCATCAAGAGCTCGTCTGCAGCCTGCCACACATCGAATAGCCATTGCGCTTCTTCTAGTTCTGACGTGAAAGATTTGATTTCATCAAGCTTCATTGTATAAGCATACTTCATGACGTCAAAAGACGTTTTGCTTGAGTACGCGGGGTAATCAAGCATTTTGCCAGGCCATCTCTTTATCTGTGCAGCGATCACGGGAGAAGACGCAGCCAGAATCGATGAATGCGCAAGAAGCCCAGTTGATAATGTGACATCACAGCCAATATTTGCCTCTCTCGCGTCCCACATGCCAGTGCCCAAGTCGCATGTTATCAGCCTTTGGAGAGCATTATACTCATGTAATATAGGACCTGGTTCCATGTATAACTCGAACTGCGGCTTCGGCTCGTCCTGTGAATAATATAAGCTCGCAACGAATAACGAGACTGACTCCATGGAGGCGTATTCAATAACGACTGAATTCCCACTATCCGCCAATCGAAACACGGTAGATCCTCCCGGCACGGCGACAAGAGTCTTGCCAGTGTTCCGATTCACCATGCTTTCAATCAAAGGTCTTAGAGACGGGCAGCGCGCATATAGCACTGACTTATGCACGCAAACAGTGCTGTTGCCGATACTCAAAAACAGGTCGCCATCTTCATCGGTTTCTGTACTGCCAACACTCTCCCAGTGAATGTAAGCTGCTGCAGAACTCTTGAGTTGCCAGGAATGGCCTTGAATTGCATCATAAGAAAGCCCAGCGAGTAGATTGCTGACACCTATGAACGCACGAAATTGAGGATCTGTTTTAACCTTGCAAATAGGCATACCGCGGAGGACTTTCAGCTCCGCGAGATCTTTACCTTCCTCAACTTTGACGATACTAGATCTTGTTGCAACTATGGCGCCACCATTATCGGCCACGTCAAACGCAACAACCTCGTCTTTCGGCTTTCTCGGCGTCCACAACACTGAGCTGTCGTTCTTATCAATATCGGTAGGCTTCAAGGAATACTTCAATAGTTTCCCCTGGTCCGTTTGTACAACGAGGTTATCCCCACAGGCTGCGATAGCCTTGACTTCGCGGGAAGTCTTGCCTACCTGAAGACGGCTGATGCGGGAGTTATGCAAGAGCTGAACCTGTCCATTCGTCAACAGGATGCAGACTGCGTTATCACAGCATTTCACGGTTGAAATGCGAGTTGCGCTTTGGTAAATAAGGATGGGCGTATCAACTACAGTGTTCCTTGGGGCTTTATTCATCATTTGGCCCCGATTAACACCCCAGGACCACAGTTTCCCCGTAGTATAGCACAGACTGTAAAAATCGCAGCAAGCCACTCCGATGAGGGGCTCTTTGATTCGCTCTCGCGAATCTAATGATTTTCCAAGCGCGCTGAATGCATTGTTCTGTTCGGGCTCCAGATACTCAACGAACGACTCGTCCAAAACTTTTGGCTCAGTGACTATCTTCTCGTCGGAATCAATACCCAGAAGGCCATTAATATTTTTTCCCCAGGCAAAACACTTGTCTGCTGTTAGCACCAAGGAATGGACGTTTGATGTAGCGACATAGCGAGGAACATCGCCATCACCTAAACGAAGATGTATTAACGTACCTTTGATAATTGCGTAGAGCTGACGGCTCCCACCGTTGTCATTCCATGTCGGCTGAGCAGCAACCACGGTTGAGTTGTTGCTCATTGCGACGTCCCAGATATCCATGGGTTCGTGCTCAAATTCCTGGTGTTCGTAGCCTAATTTCCCCATGTTTAGAAGCCTCTGAAAACATTTTTGAGATGTCGGATCGCCACTGGCAAGTGCCTCGGGCCTTCTTAATGCATCCCTGGCATTATTACCGTTGCTATCGCGAATATCACCGGCTTCTGGACAAACGTCTAGAAACAGTCTTAAGACTTTAATATTCCCGCAGTAAGCGGCAACATGGAGAGGCGTTCGTCCATTTTTGTCCTTGGAAGAAAGTCCTGTTGCCACTACCTTCTTTTGAGTGGTAGAAAGTGTTTTTTGTACAAGTTTGGGCTGACCAAGAGCTGCCAAAGAATGGAAAACATTGCTCCCGTTATCATCCGCTGAAACCGGACTCATTTCATCGGTATCTCAATGGCTACCTTACAAGCAAAACAGTGGATTGAAGCTATTTCTCGATCAGCCGTGTTTCAGACCATAAGTCAAGGTTAGGTCATATCCTACGTAGATCGCCAAGCTATTTTCAAAAAGCGCACATGAATCATATAGTTCATGCACGTGCTAATAATAAGGGGTGTGAATCTCACGGGCGCTGATCACACATACTGGAAGAATCGAAGGCGCGGTGATGGAGAGCTAGTATTCCATTATTTACATTCGTATTTGCAATCTGCAAATAGCAAATCATTTTATTAGTCAATTCGCTTCTTGGTATGTAGGAGTTCTAAGATGTGAAGTGTAAAGGTTCTTGAACCAAATATTCATGCAGGTTGCAGCTGGCGTATTGCAAGGCTGGCTACTCAACTGAGGGTTTCAACATCAGTGTTGTGAAGATCAATGCAACAAATATTAGTGAGATCACTTCGAAAGGAAATGACGGGCGCGTCAAGTAGACCCACGTGTACAACTTCAGGAATATGGTTGGTCCAAGAATGGAAATTGTGGAACATGTTAAGTTCAACGCAGCCATGAAAGACCCATATTGGCCAGCCGGCACGTATTTAATCAACGCAGACGTGAAAATAGGCCGCCCAATAGATGAGAAAGCATCGACAATACCTCCCGAGAAGTACTGGCCGCCATTCCGGGACCAGCCCATCGACAAATAACCTATTACCGAGAAAACGGCGCCCACTCTGAGCATGAGAAGATCTACCTTGTCAATGTGGGATGTGCGAACTTCCCACAATTTGGAAAGTTGAGAGTAGATAAGCGGGAATCCACAGAGGAATAAGAAAGTCCGTGTCGCAGACATCGCAGAGATCATGTAGCCGGTGTCGATTGCAGTCCAGCCGAATGCACGACGAGGATATAGCGCAATCAGCCCAATGAAAGATGCGGAGACGTGAACCCCGATCACAAACAGCACTACAAGTATTCGAGCATTTTTCCTTGATGCGGCGTTCTCTATGTGACCGAACTTCAAAAGCGACAGCGACGAGGTTACGCTACGCTTGTTAGTGGAGTTCCTGCGTTTGTGGTAATTGCTCAAGCTCTCCTTCAAAAATATCGACGTTAGAAAAGCAGCAAGATAGGCACCAATGCAACTGCAAATGAACAGAGTCTCAATACCATATCGACGGATGATGTAACTGCCCAATGTAGGTCCAACAGCAATCGATGCGGAGAAGCAGCCATCGAGCACGGACAACACTCGGGCCCGGTGTCCAGGATCAGGCACCACATCCGATATGTAAGAGGCAGTGAGACTTAGAACGAGAGGCATACCGCCACCGAGAGTCCCGATGAAATTCGGGACCATGAGCCACCAGTAGCTGTTTATATTGGTTGCATAGAAAACCAAATACCAAGTGCATAAACTGGCCGTGGCCATCAGAGTGATGGCTCCCAAAATAATGGGCTTCCGGCCAAGACGATCGCTGAGAGTCGACAGATAGGTTGAAATAATGACAGTTGCAATCCCGCTAATTACGGTTTCGACCTCAATGTAGCCAGCAACTCGCTCAGTGACTATGTCACTGCGCAGGCACTTGTCGTCTTCAACATTCAAGAAGTGACACACCACACGATAAAGAATGTCCAGACTTGCAGGGGCTGGAGCGATCACGCTGAGAACGAAAAGCACAAGTATGGCATACAAGAGAGCTATCCTCTTCGGGAAAGGCCTCTTAGAATGTCCAAGGAGATGCGCGGTCTCGCTCAAAGACTCAGGCTCTACTGAGGCACGCTCGATTATATGGTGTTGCTCCAGCTGCTCCAGAGTTTCTGGAGCTTCTTGTACTAGGCCAGAGCTCATTTGCAAAAGTTAGGGATATCGGACGAATTATGCTGGCACTTCTTTTCAATCTTGACTGGAGGGTACCCAGTTTATAGCCTCTCCACGCATGGCGCTGTCGATCGTTATCAGAAGCACCTCATCTTACTTCTGATATTGACCCTACCCTCATGCAGCTCGATGACGAGGGGAGAGCAACGACCATTAGTATCCACTGTAAACCTAAGAGACTACAAGAGCATGATGCAAACATCGGAATTAGTGGCTTAACATAGTGCGATGGTTTCCCGCAGACTTGGGGCCTTGTCATGAAACCCGGGCTTGATTCCCAAATAACAGGGGTTAGCCGACAAGTGGTTCCGTGTGCTTTGTAAACAACACATACACATACATAGCTTGCATTTCCAATGTCAGGTGCCGCTGCCGAATCCTTCCGCATCTCCGAGAGGCACTCGATATGGCTAAATACGGATGTGTACTACCCGCCCACATAACAACGCCCGTGGTGACCATACTGTCGTTAGTGAGCCGTACACAAACCCGAAATCTGCCTCACGAAGCCTTGGCGCTCGGTAACAGAAGCTCTGGTTTTTGGCTCAGTTTTGTAGCTCACTTTTTGTAGTGATGTCTGGGGAAGTAACGGTACTGGCGTCATTCATAGAAACGCTATGCAACCCGAACGGTCTCGTTGCGGATCCAACTATTTCGCCAGCGCCCTTCAGCCAACCACGCATTGAACCAGGAAATGTCGTGAAAGAGCCCACAGTGGCTCGTGAGCTTTTCGAGAATGGCAAATTCACCGAGGCCGTTCTTGCAACGACCGAACAAATCCGTGCCGCGGATGACAGCACGCCCGTAGAGCGCATTCTCCATCTTTGGTACATCAGGATTCAATGCTTGCTCATATTGCAGCTTGGCCACCAGGCGGCTGAGGAAATTGGAAACAATTTGCAACCGCTCGAGTTCGAGGAATTCAAAGAACAAGTCTTGGTCACATCTGACGCAAGACTTAGTGCGTGGAAGCTTAGTCTGCTTCTAGTGCCGGTCAAAACAAAGGGCATTAACCAGGCCGCTGTGCAGAACTATTATGCCCTTGGAATCGAAGCAAGACACGAGGCGCTGCGATTCAAGGACAAACAGTCTGAGTGGCTTTCGGCCGTCGAGGTCTCGGGCCTATATGCTCTCTCTACACTTATAGTACTGAGAGACTACATGACGGCCATCAATTTGTTGCGCGCTCACTTCAACGCAACCAAGAATCCAGAACAAGCAAGGTTGCTTGCACTGCTGCACATTATGCTCGGCGATACGCTGGGGGCGCAAGCCTGGACTTCCAGGCTCCCAGACAAGTTTGAAAGCGACAAGACTGAATTGGAGCACCTCATATCTTTTGGTGACAGGAGTACCACGCCAGAGCAGCGCGACGGTATATCAGAAGTCTACAATGGCCATATATCCCGCGCAATTGATACTTTAGAAGCCAGGGCCATGACTTCACGCACGAAGTCTGGCCAACTTGTGAACGTGAATTTATCCAATTTATTTGTGCTCTATAGCCTCTGTTTCGCTGATCCGAAACAGCCGTATCAGAAACTTGCTGAGAAACTAAGGATTGCGGGCAATCTTGACTTGGAAAGCACAGAATTGAGTGCGGCATTTGCACGGGCGTTGTAAGTGGCATCGCATTGAAATAAATAAACGATAACTTCGCATTAGAAAAGGCTAACCTTTCTCGGAATGATATTATGTGCAAAGCTCGAAGAAATAAATGAAGTGTGACCGATACGTGGATGGCTCAGAGGCGCGCCCCCTTTTCTGGACTGCTTACCTTGGAACAGGCACTTCCTCAAGCACAGAGTCAACAAGAACGTCACCGTCCCATTCCTTTATCCATGCCTTGACCGTGCTAATGTCGCCGCCATACTGGAGGCTAGGTTCATCTTCTGGGGCACATAATCGAACATGAATGGGGAGGGCGATTTTAGCCGCGGTTCTGATCGACGAAGGAGTCGCGAAACTACGGCCCTCTAGCACACAAAGTGTACGAACAACGAGCAAAAGGTCCTCGCTTGCTTGTGTGCTGATGCCTACGCGCGAGAGGCGATGCGTTCTAATGTACAGCAGAATATCCTGAGCATATCTGAGAAGTTCAGGAACAATGGTGATATTCGCGACGGAGCCGCGAATGGCACGAAGCATCCTGTCCAAGTCGGTGTGCGAGCCCATGGATGGCAACTCTACCATTGCCGACTCATCGTCATCAATCCCATCGAGGTCTTGTTTGAGCAGGACCTGGCGACGAAGAAAAGGATGCAGTTTGTCAGTGGGCACCTTGGTGGTGAAAACTATTGCCTTCGAAGCCATGGCTTCTTTTACTGCCGAGATTGGCTGCATAAGAGCAAACCCCAGCTGGAGCTGCGTCGCTTGTGAGAGTCTATCGACCCTACAAAGGAGAAGAGCTGGAGCCGAGCAGTTCGCAATATGCGACTCCAGAGACGGCCACTCAATGTCGGGATTGCAATTGAAAATTCCCGTGTCGCGGTCGAATTCACCAGCCAGCGCCTCGGCAATTCTTACGAGTTGGGCCTCTATCTCTTTCAACCGCAGAGGTGAGGCAACCACTATCGGCCTTGGGTGTACCAATGCTATCATGAGGGCAACTACTAGCTTCTGAGAAACAAGACGGGTGGCCTCGTCCCCTTCTATCTCATGGTTCATGAGGCCTTTCTCCTATGTAGTCTAGGCCGCCAAAACACGCAAAGAGGAAGGGCGCTTGATGACGAGCATCAGAGCAGTGGTGCTCTGCCATTAGTAAAAGAAGCGGCGGAGAGCCTCTACGTGCCTATTTACGTGGGCCACAGGCGTGGCTAGCGGGTTGGGACGTGGAGCCCTGAGCGCGTAGTAACCCTGCCCGTAGGGATCCGATCACCCCGCGGAATCAGATATCGTTCCCGAATCCGTCATCCTCCTTCACTCTCTCATCCCTCCGCTTTTGGATTACGTATCGTGCCGCACGCGGACTAGCCGTACGCGCTTGCCAAAGGATTCATAATCTGTGGACCTTCCATTGCATCCGTATCGGCGGGAAGCTCCAAAAAGCGCGGTGAGCCGAAGCGAAAAGGAGTAAGCAGAACAACCTCCAAAATGGAGAAGCTCTCGAAGGATGTTTCGGTATTTAGTGAATCACATAATATACTTCCAAAGTTGCCCAAGGGAATAAGTTGGTTTCTTGGGTACCGTTGGAACGGGCCCCGAGCGACGCCAGAATGGCAGAGGTTATTGTCTATACTTCTAGTTACCATGGCAGGAATGCTACCGAACCTCGCTGTGGTTCAGCACGCGCCCTTGTACACAAACTACTGGCACTTCGAATCACTAATACCCAGTTTCGCTGCGACCTGTGTACTGATCTACGGTAGCATAGACGCTCCGTTTTCGCAACCGCGGAACATGTTCTTCGGGCACTTCATCTCGGGATTGATTGGAGTGTGCATAATGAAGTTGTTCATGACGAACTCACATAACGAGAAGTATTTGTGGCTTTCGGGCGCATTAAGCGTGGCCTGTGCCTCCGTGGTTATGGACATTACGGGAACCGTTCACCCGCCTTCTGGAGCAACGGCCCTGCTCCCTTCTGTGGATCGCGACGTTCAGAACCTGGGGTGGAACTATTTGCCAGCACTACTTATCCATTCTTTGCTTTTTCTCGGCGTGGCTTTACTCTGCAACAACATTGCGCGCCGCTATCCTCGGTACTGGGTTGCGCCGCCGACTCCAAAACCGCAGCCCCCGCAAATTGTGATAACGAAGGATGATATTAAAATCCCAAATTCGTTGGATCCTACAGAAGAAGAGCTTCAAGTCTTGAAGTCCCTTCAAAAAGAGCTCCAGTCATCCTGAAACCATCTAGTTTCTTAAGTAATTAATTAATGCTGCTATGTACAATATGTTTAGATGAATAGCTAGGCGCATCTCACTATAAGGACTGAGCACAAGACGCTTACCATCGCATGCGTGTGCGCCGCGATGAGCCATATCCTTCACGGCGTTTTGGCTTCGAGGAGCCTGTGCCCCAGGCCTGGCGCTGCTGCAATCCCAGGCTCAAGCGCTCAAGACCCATGAGTTCCACAAATGGTTGCATGTCACGCAAAAACTCCCGCGGGTTGACATTAAACTTACTTTTCAGCACCGTCATGTATGACATTAGGGAGCGCACAAACTCTTGGGCCTCCTCCTCGTCGCTGATTGCCGTATCAAATGCCTTTCGGAGAGTGTCCTTGAACTCGGGCTCCGACTCAAACACTGCCATTTCCGGCTTGATGTTGTCACGAATGAGGGCGTCAACAAAGCCGCGCACATGGTTCGTATAGTACAAGAAAGATTTCCCGCTGTTGCCGATACGAGCAGTTCGGCCAATACGGTGAATGTAAGACGACACATCGGGGGGCGGACCCAATTGGAAAA
Organism: Starmerella floricola; assembly: GCA_030579735.1. Classification (NCBI taxonomy): domain Eukaryota; kingdom Fungi; phylum Ascomycota; class Dipodascomycetes; order Dipodascales; family Trichomonascaceae; genus Starmerella; species Starmerella floricola. The sequence continues at coordinate 73,260 of JAKTRP010000020.1, read as the reverse complement.
CGTGTGTGACCTTGGGGAAATCCATTCCTCTCGCGACGACGTCGGTTGTAATAAGTATAGCGTCCTGCTGTTTGCGGAATTTGTCGGCCCTTGTTTGCCTACTCTGTTGCTTACGCTGGCCGTGGATCCCCATAATGGACTGCGTGATCGAAGACTGGCGACCGAACAGGGATTTCAACACGTTCTCGTAGTGGTCAACCATGAGTGTTGTCGGGAGGAAAACAATGGCCTTGAAGTGTTCGCCATTTCTTTGAGCAGTCTCATAATCGCTGAGAATTCGGTGGCTCGCAGCCTCGTACAGATCTGCCCAGTCACGGCAAGCAACCGAGTGCTGCTCGACAAGCTCATTTGCAGTGGGCTCATCCTTGGGAACAGTATCGACGACTTTAACACGGCTACCAAATTGCCGTTGAGCGAAATTTCGCATCGTACGATCAGCAGTGGCCGAGAACAACAGCAGAGGAATCTCTCGGTTATCTGCCTTCTCATCAATGATCTCACGAATCTGCTCCATCTCGCGCTCGAATCCAATGTCAAGAATACGGTCTGCCTCATCAAAGACTCGGAACCGTAGGTCCGAGAATCTATCTGCTACCTCACTATCATCCAGGACATCCAAAAGCCTACCCGGCGTGGCTACAATGATGTCAGCGACTTTGGATGGATGCGAGCCAGGCTCAAGGCCTGCAGCACGGACCTGTCTATCCTTAGCCACGCCACCAACCAAGCTCTGCACTTTGATGTTCTGGAGCCCACCAAATTGAGTGATTTTGAAAATTTCATCTGCGATTTGTTGGGCCAATTCTCGCGTCGGGGACACAATCAGGGCCGACACTTTACCCTTTTTGGATTCCTCGGCTTTGGCTTCCATGACTTTCTGCAGAATCGGAATGGAGAACGCCGCGGTTTTGCCAGTACCGGTTTTCGCTCGAACTACAACACTCTCGTCACGGAGAATGGGTAGAATTGTTTGCGCTTGAACTGGCGTCAGCCACTCAAACTTTCTATTGTGTATCAAGGAGTTCACCAAAGGCAGCGAAAGCAATCGTTTGTTTTCAAGCTCCTTAGTTTGCACGGGCGATACTCCTTGCGGAGGCGGTGTCTCGGGGTCTGCCGAGATTAGGTCCGTCCATTTCAGTGTTTTCAATGCTTCGGTATCAATTGCGTACGGACTTTTTCCCATCAGCCCATCTCCGAGTCGTTGTCTTGAACTCGTGCGTTGAAGGTACACTGTGTCGTCATTGTCACCGAAACGGCTCTGCCTACCGGGGCCCTTACCGAAGTTGCCAAACTTCTTTTTATACCCAGATCGACTGCCTCGGCTGAATGCCTCTTTCGCATACCTTGCGGGTAAGCTGAGTCTCATTTCTAGAAAAATTTCAAGAAATTGCGTTAGCAGAAGGCGTAATGGCCGTAGATCCACACAAATACATCATAAATTTAACCCTGAAGATTTTCTGTATGTCAAAGATACCCTTGACCTGGACCAGTCCTCCGGCGCGCGCTCGTGAACTTTTATCTGTTTATTTACGCATTAGCCGCAGACCAAATACATATTTTCGTAGATGCGTGAAGTAGCTGAACTAAACAGCTCTAGTCATGTGTGGCCACAATGGTTTAAAAATCAGAGCGAGAGCCACAGCTCGGTACCATTTCACACACTGAGAACGCTATCAATATGTATCTGGTATGCCGCGCATGCCATTCATGGGAAAATGTGTCACCTGACAAGGCGGAGTGCATATTTGTTACCTAATCGCACGCGGGCGTCACTCGTAAGCATTTTTTGACGTGCTCGCCCCTCGCACCCTTTTCTCTTGCCAACCAGGCTTTCTTTAGTGCTTATACCCTTTGACTAGGGGTGGCTCTTTTTGCTTCAAATAGCAGCAGCAGAAGCAGAAGCTTCTTCTACTCTTTTTTTTTCAATCAACATTCTCTTTCCAATCGTGACAGTGAGTTACCTTTTAAAACAGAACCATAGCGATAGCAGAGTCAAAAGATAACCTGAAAGTTATCGTGAGACCCAAGGGAATCAGACACCTGCGAGCTGTGATTTTGTTCTTTATTATTTGTAGCTAATTCGTTTTTCCCTAAACAGACAGCATGAACGAGCTGGATACAACAACATCGTCTGAGAGCTCGGAGGTTAGCACGAACGGAAGGCACGGCGAGGTCCCGACAAGCGAGGCCGCAAAACTTATCGTTTCGAAGCAGCCCGGGCAAGCGAAACTGTCAAAAGAGGAAGCGAATGAGTTGATACGGCAGTATGTGGAGCAACAACGCGATGGTGAGGAAGCTGCTAAAGATATCTTCGCGACGCGTGCGTTGCTCGAGCTGTCCGATAGTATGACACCATCAGTTGCATTCAACATATTCTGTGGGCAAATGATGAGCGTGGACAAAATGCTGATTGGGACGGACCAGGACCCAACTGAAAAGATGCTGTCAACTATCGTGGAACGCGCACCGCCGGCTCTTTGGAACTCGGCGGCGTCCGCCGAAAACAAGGAGGCTTTCGATAATCTATGCAAGAGATGCCGGAATTGGATCTCGATCCTTGCACGCCAAAACGAGGCCATGAAATCTTTGCCTGCTCTGAGACTGCTTTTACAGTTACCCCTAGACGATGCTCTCGTGAAGAAAGCTGGTCTAACGACAGCCATCAAGAACCTTGCGTCACCAAGCAGTCCTGACGAGGTGCAGAAAGCGGCCAAGGCTTTTGAGACCAAATACCAGAAAGCATTCAGTATGGAGCCTACGCCAAACGCGCCGGTGTCCGCCAGCCCAAAGCTCTTTGGTAATGGCGGTGCACTGAAGCTGCGCACCCACAAACGCGTTAGGGAGCACACTAGCCCGCCGGCCGAGGCTCCTAGAACGCCAGAGGACTCTACTGACACTGACGAAGTAGGCAGTGTCTCGGAACCTGTGCGAAAGCGCGTGAAACCGGCGAAGAAAGTTCACTGGAAACCAGATTCCGAACTTGTGCAGGTGCGGTTTTTTGAAATGGACGGCATTGCGAAATTCAAGTCTTCGAAGAACGCGAGGCTCCAAGAACACGACGAGGGCTCTGCTATGCACCCTCACTTAGAATGGAGTAAGCCCGCCCTCATTCGTTTTGAGGGTGTATTTGAAAATGAGCAGTTCCGTCCGTTGATGTCTCTAAAGCGAGGCGGAATGAAAACCCCGGAGAGTGTCGAGGCAGAAACGCAAGAGCTTCGCGAGGCTATGGCACCTGGGAGGAGTCCAGATGGTCCAAACGATAGCCCCGCCGAGCCGGCTCCTGAAGACAGTGCTCCTGATCCATCGTGGAGGCCTCGAGATGGAGGCAAGTTTGCTCCGGTCAGTGCACCTCAGGAGTGGCTCCAGAAGCAAAATCCGGCTATGGGCGCAAACATGGTGCCGCCCATGAATCCGATGGCCCCTCCACCAATGATGCCACAAATGATGCCCTCGTTTCCTTGGAATATGAACTATCCTATGAACATGGGCATAACGCCGGCCCAAATGAGCGAGTTTATGAAAATGAACAACGGCATGTTCGGCAAGCCCTCGCAGTGATGCATCGCAAAACGCACGGGCACAGAATATCCACACGCTGCCCGTCATAACTCAATTGTGTGTGATTGCTCGTATCTATTCGCTTGGGTTCATCGTGAGCACTGCGCGTACTTGCAGCACGCGTGACGCGTACGTGCAAGATATAGGCGTACGTGTTATTTATTATTTTTGTAGGTAAATATTCAAATTTTGCATTGCATTCTTAATGCAGCTCTCCGTTCTCTCTTAACGCACATGCACAAAGGGGGGCTAGGGCATATTGCTGCGCGATTCACCACCATCATGTGCGTGCTGGCTACACGAGGGCACGGGCTGCGGACACAAGGTCCCCTTGCAGGCGCGACTATCAAAGAGCATTTGCCAGGAACCCGGGGGCACCGAGTGGGGAAGCCGTAGAAATGGATCAGCAAGGCCTTGGCTTACAGGTTCTTATTGCGTTCTCAATTGGCTCTAGCGCGGTCATTTCGTTCAGCTTCTGGCGCCGACGATGGCCCCAGATCTACGCCGCGCGAACACTAAGAAAAACCGACCTTCCTCCGTTGAGTAAATCCTTGTTTGGCTGGATAACGGATACTATCAAGATCAGCGATCGCGAGGTACTTCGATTTGCAGGGCTCGATGCGTATGTTTACCTCATGTTCTTCAGGGCCGCAATAACTGTGCTCTGGAAGCTCTCTTTGGTCTCGCTATTCTTCATGGCACCCCTGAGATGGTATTACTCACGCCAATTCAGCGATGACATGTCGCTTGGAATCGATAATGTACATGCCAATGGGAACAGAACGAACTTGTTTGGCGACTACACTTGGGTCCTCGTGGCCTCGACCTACATTTTCACCATAATATCTCTTCGCACTATGCAGGGCTACACAAGCGAAGTCGTGACCATTCGGCAGGCTTATTTGGGCCACCAAAGCAGCATCACAGACCGCACATTGCGCATAAGTGGGATTCCCCATAAGCTCCGCTCTGAACAGGCTTTGAATCGATACTTCAAAACATTGTTTGGTACCGAGCCGGAGTCGATTGTTCTTTGCCGAAATTGGGAGTATTTGGATCTTCTGTTTGAGAAGCGGGAAAAAGCTATCCGTACACTCGAAGAGCTTTGGGCCACCTACATCGGTCCGGACAATCCTTACTTCAGTCGATTGTCTGACAGTATATTGCCCGTTGCTTCTGAAACGTCATCACGGGAAACATACCGGGATGATCCGCCACCAAATGGTAGCAATGATTCTGGTCACTCCTCAGACGAGCCGGCTCCAGACCCGTCTCAAGTGTGGGGAAATGCAGAAAGTGGAGGTATATCGGCTTTAGCAGGCCGTCTTTTCCCGAACAGCAGACGGCCCGTAGGACGCGTGAAACACTTGGGTGTTAGCGGTCCCAAAGTGGATTTGATAGACCATTTCAGTGAGAAACTTGCGGCTATTGATGAGAAAATCCGAGAAGAGAGAACAAAGGCGAACTTCAGGCCAGTTACCGACAAGGCTTTCATCACTATGAAGACCGCTGCGCATTGCCAGCTAGCTGCTCAAGCTATTTTCAGTCCAAGATCTCATGTGATGGTGAACTATCTCGCCCCGTCGCCGAAAGAGATTTTATGGCAGAACGTGTACATGAAGCCTAAGAAAAGAGCGATGAAGAACTACATCATCTCAATAGGAGTTCTTTTGACTACCACGTTCTTTTCGTACCCAGTGACATATATCGCAGGATTTTTGGATCTCGATACTATTCGGAAGCATTTCCCGACTTTTGGAAGCTGGCTGTCGGATCACAAATGGATGTCTGCCTTTGTCACGGATGTCTTGCCAACTTTTATTTTCTCATCGTTCAACTTGGTGATCCCTTATTTTTTCTCGTGGCTGTCCAAATGCCAGGGCTTTATAAGTAAAGGTGATGTGGAGTTGTCAACCGTAGGGAAGAATTTCTTCTTTGTATTTGTGAACTTGTTTTTGATTTTCACGATCGAATCGACCTTCTTCTCATTCTCAGTGGACAAAATTGCGCGAGATTTCGCAGATTGGCTTATCCGCCTATCGGCATTCTACACAAACCTTATTGTTCTTCAAGGCATTGGCGTTACCCCGCTCAAATTACTGCAGCCCGGTGCGTTGTTCAATTTCCAATTCCTAGCGGCGCAGTGTAAGACTGCAAGAGATTTCCATGATCTCTACAAGCCGCAAAAGATCAATTATGGATTGGTGCTACCCAACCCGCTTTTCATTTTCATTGTTGCATTGACGTATAGCATTCTTCGGCGCCGAATTCTATTGTTTGGGCTCATCTACTTTGCTGCGAGCTACGTTGTTTTCAAATACCAGCTCGTCTACTCTATGGTGCATCCACAGCACTCAAACGCCCGGTTATGGACAGTAGTCCTGCGACGAGTGTATCTCGGAATTGGCGTGTTCCATGTAGCCATGATGGGTGTCCTTGCATTGCAGTCTGAGTATAGATTTGCAATGCTTATATTGCCACTCTCGGTTTTATTACTAGGTTTTTGGTACGACTTTGAACGGTTTTCTAACCCACTCCTAGAGTTCGTTGCCGTGGAAGCGTTGAAGCAGCACGACATCGACATGAGTGGCCTGGGAACGTATCAAGCACAAGGCGGTGTTCCGAGTGGTCAACAGCACGACGACGTGGAGCATACGCTTGGCCCGGCGACCAATGTGCGCAATGCCTCTGCTGATGCTGAGACTCGGGATGCAGAAACCCACCAGCATCGTGTGCGTCAACGGGCAAGTGCGCTGTTCGAGAGAGTAGAAGCTATTGTCGCTATGGATCTCAGTGGGCAAAATAACTCGGAACTGTCGAACCGCATCTGGGAGACGGATGGAGCCCATGAACAAACGATAGACGAGTACCGAGAAGAAAGCTTAGAGTATGTGAACAAGCATCTCAATGCGCCCCTTGAAGGTCCATGGGTGGCTACTAATGCATTTGAATGTGTCATTGCCAATCCAGATGGATTCGATAGACGTCCAATACCATATGGCGACTGGTTATGATAGCCATGTGACGATAAACAGGCTCAAAAAGCCGCGTCAGAGGCTCTTCGATGGAGCTTTTGGCAAGCCGCGCTCATAGCGCCTCTATTTATATATGAAGATTTAAACGTGAAAGTATATATATACTTATATATACATGTGTATTTTACGGACATACGGAAGCGCATATATGCTGTGCGAGTCCTAGCCAGCCAGGTCCTGAGCTGAAAACTCGGCTAAACGAGCCTCCAGAACAATTTATAAAGAGCAATGCTCGCACCGCGACCAATACATGTAAAAAGCATTGCGTATCGGTATTTGCAACCAAGAGTGATCGAGAGAATCTCTGTAGTACATGCCAACGAGAAGTACTGCACCAGCTGTTCCGCGTACGGGATATCATAGTGCCAGATTAACGTGAGAATAGGCAGCAATTTGAAAAACGAACCGATCAAGAGGCTAGCAGAGACCGCTGCACCATCGGTCCAGCCAACTAAGCGACGCGCCAGAAGCCGCACAGCCGTATGCACTATCAGAGTGTCACATATGCTTAGTGTGAGGAACATAGCGTACTGGATAGCTGGGGGCGTTACTTCGAGGAACCGTGCAACTGATGGCACGGTCGACCGCTCACTCATGGCCCAATGTAAATAAACATCCGATAACGCCACGAAAAGGAGAAGCCGGAACACGGCAGGAGATACGTACGATGCGTACCAAGGGCTCGAACGAGCATCAACAGATTCTGGCAAGATTGGCTCATCAACAGGCACGCTCTCCTGCCTTTCTCCCTCCATAGCTGTTCCACTGCGCGAGGGAGGGAGTGAGCTTGGAAAGACTTCCATGGCGTGTTTCTCTGAGCCATTGAAAACAACATGACGAATGGCACCTCGCCGTAACAGTAGCAGATCAATTACAACGAGCACTTTGTCGCACTCTATGTACTTGTCAGCGAAGTTACCACAGTTGTTACATTTCGTTGCATGAATGTTATCCTCAGAGTAGTAAGTGTACAGGTAATTCACTGGGGCTGCACATTCGACACAGATCATCGACACATACTGTTGGGGTATGCGCGCGTTTTTCTTGATTTCTGCTACTCGCTCTATGGGTAAACGACGATGTGCTATTTGACCCCAGAACGACACGACGGTATAGATCGATGCTGCTACTTTCGAAGACCTTGCCCCACTAGAGTTCTTACTTGTGAAGAAAGAACGCGTTAAGCAGGCGTTACTTCGGCTTGTCTACGTGAGCTAGATAGTTATTTCTTGTAAAAAACGAGACTTTCGTGTATCTGTCGACCTTCCAATGATCAGAGTTTAGTGCTTGGTACCATTAAATATATCATATACGGGCTATGACAATTTACATGAAATCATCGTCGTCCAGGCCATCGTCTTCGAGCTCCTCAGGGGCCTTGACATCGACAGCTGGCTTCTGGGCAGTCTTCTGGGCAGCCATTTTCAGATTTGGTCTTTGCCTCGCACCAAGACGCTTCGCACGCTCCTCGCGGTATTTCTCGTTGGACACGGCAGAAAGCGTTGCGTCAACGCGGTTCACCTGGTCACTCTTCAACGGTCCACACAAGTCACGGCACAATTCTATGATGAAATTAGTGTGCTGAACCGCGCTGTTCTTCTCAGCAAGGCCATTGATCACACCAGCAAGAGTCTTGCGCAGGTCAGAATACTCGCGTGCATTAGTTGGTTTGAAAATGGCCAAGTCGCTGAGCTTCGTGGGTCCTGCAGGAGCCGCTGGTGCGGCAGGGGTGTTGCTCTTCGCACGCGGGTGGACATCCACGGATGAAAGCAGGTCACTTGCGTTGTTTAAGTCGCTGTCCATCTCCTTCTGAAGTTGCTCGAGCTTAGACGCTTCCTGGGACTTCTCCAGGGCCTTCCGCTCTCGCTCCTCCTGCTCCTTCTGCTTGCGCTGCGCAACACGCTCAGCAGAGGAGAGTTTTGGCTTCGAGGCCTTGGGCTTGTCTTCATTGTCGCTATCCAGGCCAGCCTCCCAGTCTCCTAGCAAGCTCTCATCCTCCTCATCGAAATCGAGGTTTGCCGTAGCAGCAACAGGAACATTGAAGTCCTCGTCTTCCCAGCTGGCCATCTTGCAGATGCTCAAGTAGAGTATGCGTGTGTGCTATGATCCAAATTTTCAGCCACTCGCCGTTCTTAGTGTAGTCAGCAGTGCTCTCTCTCTCTTTACACGTATTATGTGGCCGAGGAGCGTTTGTGCGAGCCGCCTACTATACAGAGCACGCAACATTTAAGAAGCGCAGCAAGTTTTTCTGCGCATGCTAATCAATTCTCATGTCTCAATATTCGCGTTTCTCACATCAATCGACGATCTGAAAGAAGAAGTATCACTCGCGTTTCTCGCGCACGCACAGTCTAAAAATACATGTTTACCTATGTAAGGGGTGGCACCGTGGCACATGACCCTCTATGACGTGCGTGGCGCTTTCTACCTCATTGCTTGTGCATGCTGTTGTCATAATTTGATAATCTGTTGAGGAAAGCTGCTAATTGCAAGCAGGCACCCACATTGTGTGGCCTTTACTCGACATTGCGCTTGGCGGGGTGCGGCTTTCAAGGTGGATATGAGCGAGTAGACGCCGTTGCTCGGGGGCACGGGATAGGGTACGGGCAAAGCAACCGTTGAGAGGTTCACTCGCAGTATAAAGATTTAGTAGACTGCGGACAGAGGCCTTTTAGAAACCGAGTTCGGTGCGCCGAGTTTTGATAACGAATCTCAGATTATCTGCCGAGATAGAATGAACGGCTCAATGCTTTCGGCTTTAGAAAATTGGATCCGCGAAGTGGGCATAGAGTTGGCTCCTAATGTCAACCCCGTTCAAACCACCACAGGCTTAGGCCTTGCAACATCCGCGGACGAGAATTCTAGTCTAGCAGCAACTACAAGTGGATCAGAGAGCATTGTTGTAAAAGTTCCAGAGTCTTTAACGCTGAACGAAACGAGGATAGCCGAGCTGGCAGAACTTGACTCAGAGTTGAGGAGATGGATAGAAGTTGATAACTGTACAGGTAAAGAGCTGCTCCATAGAGGCATCCTGTACCTGTGGCTCAAAAGACCAGATTCCAAATGGGGCTGCTATTTCAAGGCCCTGCCTAAAGACATCAACCTTCCGTTCAGTTACAGCATCAAAGAAATGCAGGGCTTGGACTTCTCTGCAGTTTCTCTTCATCACACGGCTTTGAAAAAGCGCCTAGATATCGAGAAGTCGTATGAAAGGTTTCAAAAATCTGGCGTTAGTGGAGAGCTCCAGATCTCATTGATTGAGTGGCTGCTACCACATCAATGGATCTCCTCAAGGGGTCTTTCGCATCCAATCTCTGACGCTGCCACGATCGTGCCCACTATCGATCTCTGCAATCACAGTACACATAGCAGCAACGTACGCTACGACGTTGATGAGGATGGCAACTTTGAATTGAGAGCATTGGGTAGTTTGGGACCCGAAAAAGAACTGCTCTTGAATTATGGAAGCAGAGGCACGAGCGAGTTCGTGTTCAATTATGGGTTCATACCGGATGATCTTACTGAGGATGACTTCGACCAAGTCTTTAAAGTGTTTGATCCCGCTGATAGCGGCATTAGACAGATTCTCGATCCTGGCTATAATCAGGAGATTGAAGACGAGGACTCCTCGTTTGAGAAGTCACTTTCGTACGACCTGCTTTTGGAGTTCTTTTCAGAGGAGAACGCGCAGGTACTGCTGCTGGTTCGGCTGCCTAAATGGATTGAAGAGGACAAGTCGCGCCGGTTCAGATTCAGAAGCAATTTTATTATGGCTGTTGCCTGCTTTGACCATTTCGAGCTTCGCGACGTTGCAGGTGGACAGGCACTCTTCCTTCATGAAGAGCAGGTCATTCCTGAAAACGTTTTTGAGCTAGTGACAAAACTCGGAGACCGTGAGGTACTCGCTAAGGCGAAAATGCTAGTTTCCAACTTGTGTAAATATTTCGGTGCGCAAGTCTCAGCAGTTTCGGATGACAACGATCTTACAGCAAGATTGGCCAGGTCCGAAGCAGCTATTTATCGAGACTACGCAGTATTCAATGCACCGAGTTTCGAGGGTTTGTCCTGAAGTTGAGACCCCTCGCATGGGCTCTTGTGTCTCTGAACATGACCCTTCAATTATGGTATGCGTTGTCCTCTCCCACTTGTCCAGGTTTCTTTCTTGTTCTTCACATTTATTTTGCATTTTATTATCATAGCGGAAGAGCTACTAGCCATGGCCATTGCTGTCATAGTTCCCATTGGGGGCTTCGAATCCGTTTCATCCAGAATCGCCATACATACCTCACTATATGTATAGAGATAGTTATATGTTTATGCAGGTTGATGCTGCACGACCACTCGCGCATCTGGCACGCGTATGTGGGGTAAGACCGCGCACACGTTGGGCTCGGTAACAACCTAACCCTATAACGGTTGTGTGATGATCTTTTCAATTACGCATTCTGTCCTTAGTTGCTCAGCGCAATTAGGGACTTCTCTTCACCTTGTTCCTTTAAACTATGGCAAGTAACAAAATTATATCGACAGGCCGTGGGGGGGCTGGCAACATGAGGGCCTCCCAAAATGACGACAACATCGAAATGGACGGTGAGCTGCCTCAATTGCACGGGAAAAGGTTCACCACTGGTCGCGGCGGCAAAGGCAATATGATGGAGAACATTGACCCACAGACGACTAGAGCCGCACAAGATGAAGGCAATAATTTAGATTTCGACCGGAATGATTTGGCCCCCACTCAAAGCATGACAGTGGGCCGGGGTGGCTATGGCAATAACATGAGAGCTGCGAAGTCGAATAGCAATTACAGCCAACATCAGGACTCATCGCAGCAGACCTCGCTTTGCGAGAAAATATCTAATATCTTCAGCTAGAAGTCAGAAGTCAGCAGGTCTCGAGTTCAGCCTCTGGATCTTGGTTCTGAACGAATCGCCATTTATGGTGGTGGTCTCAAAGAAGTACCGCAGTAATTGCGACGAGAACTGCAAGGGATGCTCCGGGTTGATGAACTCTTGAACTCTGCTTCTTAACGGGTTAGTTTTCAGGAGGCCAGACATCAGCACGCGTGGCGGCTCTTGGAGGCCATACTTGAACAAGTCTGCCAGCATCACAAGCGCAAAAATAACAGCATCAGCGTCATCACGCTCAACTTTTTCGGGCTCTAGCTTGTTCCAGTCCCTTCTCACTTTGTCTAGGAGTTTATCCAATGTAATCATATTTTTCAATGGCCAGCCAGCATCCTTGTGCTTAACAAGATTAACCACCTCCTCAGTGCAGACTGCGACACCCCAGAACAGTTTTCCTGCATTGGAAGACTCCTTCAGGTTCGAGACCGCCCGCTCAACGTTTGTTGTTCTTCCAACACTTTGCGGAGCTACTGAAGCCTTGATTGAGCTACTGTATCTGCTGAGATTTCGCAAGCTGAACAACAAAGCTACAACCAAGCTCAGTGGCGTGTCGTTTAGCAAGCGCCGAATTCTCACGTCGTAACTGCTTATGGGAATGTCGCTAGAGTCATAGTATGTCATTGCCTTTCTGGCCCAAAAATCCCTCTTGAACCGCTCCTCTAGATTCAATTCCCGTTCCGTTCGGGGGATACTTGCGGTTACTGACATGTACCGGCATATGTCCGCGCAGATCACATTTATATGGCTCACAGCGGCATTCCTCTCTGGTGACTCAGGCAACTCGTTGAGTCTAAGGCGGTAAAGAGTATCAAAGTATGGAAAAGCGCGATGGCATGCCCAATCCACAAGTTTTAGTTTGCGGTCTATAGATACAGCGCCCTCGTAATTGCTTTTAGCAGCTTGTGCTTCTTCCAGTAGTTTCGAGATTAATTTCGTAATTTTTGGACCTTTCACATTGGGCGGGTATATCTCATTTTTTGTGATGATATGTTCAATCTTCTTCTTGCTTTTTTCAATTCTACGAAGGTCAGTTTTCTTATCGCCTCGTATTTTCGATGCTTCTTGAGGCATTTTCGTCTCCCACTCAAAAAAAAATCTATAAAACCTCCCCTTGAGGGGCGTGAATGCTTCCTAAAAGTCGGTAGTTTGACGCGACTTTACGTCTTGTTGCCGTGTGAGTGTGCTACGAGATGTTAGGTAAGGTGAGGGAGAGCATCATTCCACCCACACACACACACACGCACAGCCAGAGCGCCGTACTCTGTCACTGCTAATTCCCCAAATATTACGGTAAACCTGAGCTTCCTCCATTCGTGAAGGTTTCTACTCCAGCTGGTTCAGAATGTTTAATAGTTCAGGCTCAGGATCTTCCGCGTTTGGTAATAACGGGTCTGCCTTCGGATCTGGCAACTCGGCTTTTGGTACGGGGAACTCGGCATTTGGAACTGGAAATTCGGCCTTCGGCACCGGTAACTCGGCCTTCGGCACTGGAAACTCATCTTTTGGAACTGGAAATTCTGCTTTCGGTACTGGCAACTCAGCTTTTGGTACAGGGAACTCTAGCTTTGGAACTGGAAATTCTGCTTTCGGAACCGGGAGTTCTCCCTCAACAGGAAATAGTAACCAACCAACTAACACGGGCAACTCAGCCTTTGGGGGTGGCAGTTCTGCATTTGGGTCTGGTAATTCTGCGTTCGGCACTGGCAACTCAACGTTTGGGTCGGGAACCTCCGCATTTGGCACAGGAAACTCAGCGTTTGGGTCGGGGAACTCAGCATTTGGGACTGGAGCTGCAAATACAGCAAAGCCTGAGGCTCCTCAGAATCCTTTGGCGCCCCAAAATGCATCGGGTGGCTTTGGCAGCACACAGGCATCTTCTCCGTTTGGCTCATTCGCTAAGTCCGGATTCGGGAGCAGCACATCCGGCTCGCCGTTCGGCAACGCTCAGCAATCTCTTGGCTCAGCAACTGGCTCATCATCTCCATTTGCCACGTTTGGCGCTAGCTCTCAGCCCTCGTCAGGCTCTCCGTTTGGGAAACCCAATGTCAACCAGGTAACCCAAAGCCAAGCACAGCAAAATGGAGCGCAGCAAAACAGCAGTCCCTTCGGAATGTCGTCTGGAAGCGATGCAGGTGCATTTGGGGACAAGTCACGTAGCGTCTCAGGGGGCCAAGTAGCTAATAGCAGCCCATTCGGCACCTCCCAGCAAGGGTCTGCATTTGGTGCTGCTCCCCAACCAGGGGCGCAAGAGAAAGGGACCTTTGGTAATGGCTTCGGGGGGAACTCACTCGGTGGCTTTGGATCAAATAATGGCAACTCTGCCTTCGGAGGGTCAAATCAAAATACAACTCAAGCCGCTAATCAGAGTCCATTCGCTGCCCAAAGTGCCCAAGGAGGGTTTCCTGGCTCTAAGCAAGCTGATAATGCTTTCAACACGGGCGCGTTCAGCTCAAACTCTGCCTTTGGTGGATCTAAACAAGGAGGTGCGACTCCTGCAGGATCCCGGGCTAAGTTCGAGGCATTTGGTCAACTCGGCTTATATCCGGACGTGGAGACTCTAACACTCAGAGATAGAGAATGTTTCGAAGCGCCGGTGTTCGAACTCGGTAATGTGCCAGAATCGGCACCGCCTCTTATTTATTGTTAACATGATCATTGCTAAATAAATACCTGATATATCATTAATCGTGTGTTGTGAATCGACTCGATAATCATCGAAGGATTATGCGCTTGTCTCTCCTAACGGCGGGATCTCATTCGGCAGTGGTTGGCGGATATTTCTTGAGCGACTGTTGGTCCCGCTGATTGTTACTCTATCGCCCGGCTCCGCTAGGCCTGCAAGGATGTGCTTCTTGGCCTCAAGCATGAGATCCTCTTGACGGGCCTGGGTCTGTTTAAAGACAGTCTCGTACTTCGCAATCAAACCGCCAAGAACTTGCGCCTTCGCACTAGTACCATCAGCAACTGAGCTCACGGCGATCTCGGTCTCTCGGCGCAAAAACGGTTTTGTTAAGGAGAGATTGAGCTCGATTTTCTCATAACTCAGTACCAAAGCAATTCCGAGCGGTGTCGGTTCCAAGTACTGGCCTCGCTTCACCACAAACTTGCGGTCCTGAATGTTCATAATATGGTCGGCCATAGTGGCATCTGTTCCTATGCCATTCGCATCCATCAAGCCTACGAGCTCGGACTCTGTTAGTGGCGCTGGTGGTACGGTTTTCCCTTCTTTTAGATTGAAAGAAGCGCACGTAATCTGATCATTTACTTTCCACTGCGGCAAGATCACACCCGTCCACTTCTGATACGGGTAGACGTCCAGAAAATTCGTTTCTGTGACCTGAACTCCGGAAACGGTGAACTCTTCGTCAGGGCCGTACTTCATTCTCACAGTTGTCGTATACCCGCGCGCATCATCGCTACAGCAGGCCAGGAACGTCCTGGTGATATATTCGTAAACCCTCCATTTGTCTGTGTCTCCTTTGAAAGAGGACTGAGAAGCCGCTTGAACTGGATGAATTGGTGGATGCGCCTTATCATCGTGCTTTCCAGAGCGGGGCTCCCGGAACTTGGGGCCCGAGTTCTCCAGAAGTCCGGAAGCATAAGAGCTCCAAGGCGTGTTCTGCGTCGTCTGATTCCTTACAAGCTTTTTCAGATCCATGTCCTTGTCGAAACTGTCGGTTTCCGTGCGTGGGTAAGAAACTAATCCCTCGTTATACAAACGCTCAGCCACGTCCATGATCTTCTTAGCAGACATCCGCAGAACTCGTGAGCCATGCTTTTGTAGAATCACTGTAGTCAATGGCAATGGTTTATAGCGAACAGTGGGCTTTGTAGATACTCCTGTTACTGAGAAGGTTCCGTTTCCTGATTCGAGAGCCCGCTCATAGAAGCACAAGGCAGAAAGGCGATCAAACAGCCTACCCCGTTTCCAAGACAGCGAAACGTTCCCAAATCCGTCCCCGCCCTTAGCCAATGCTTCAATGTGCCAGAAGGGCTCAACGACATGATTCTTAATTCGAAGGTGTCGGTCGACCACGAAGCCCAGTGTTGGGAATTGGCAGGAGCCATACTGCACAGCACGCTTTAAGAACTCGCCGCGGAATGTTTGGCGGTATAGCTTGGTTTGCAGCCGAGTGAGAGCATACCCGGACCGTAGATCCAGCTCGCGACGAAGGTTCACGGCCTCAACTTGAGACTTATTGAGGATTCGGGGGTTTGAGGCTGCCTGTCTCAAGTGTGACGGCTCAGCGTTATTGAACAGGGCTCTGTATACTTGGATTTGCCGATTGGCCTTTTTCGCGAGATCAGCCACCTCGCTACCGATATGTTCACCTTCCCGATCACAATCCGTCCATATATACAGTATTGAGGATTTCCGGCTCAGCTTCTCGATATTTTGAGCAATTTCCTTACTTTGAGTGGGGATGAGTGTGCGGATTGGCGCACTGAATAATTGAACGGCCTCAGATTGGAACTCATTGAAAGGTGGCAGGAACTCAATATCCGTGAGGTGGCCACTCACGGAGGTGACTGTGACTTCACAAGGACCCCAAACAGGCGAGTTATATCCCAGCTCGTAGTTCCAGATGTATTTATTCCCGGTTTTCTTCGACCTCACTGAACCACCCCCTAAAGTATGAGCGAGCGCCTTGGCGATTGAGGGCTTTTCTGCCACACAAAGAACTCGGTTCTGCATCGCGATAGCCTTGAGTCAGGAATTACGCTAGGGCTCAATTCAGAGGCCTCTGCGAGTCAGACGTTCTTCGAAAGCACCCTGGTGGCTGAAGCCGACTTACCTACAACAGCGATTGTTTTTGTGCGTATTTGTGTGGCATCACGCGCACCTGCCTGTACGCGCAAATGGGAAATTAGACCCGTCATACTGTCAATTATGGCAAACCTGGCCGGAGAAAGACGAGTTTCCCAATGCGTTTACTGCGCGTATGTGGTAGTCGGTAAGGGCTCACGGATGAGTGCGCGGGGGACGCGTGTATATATGTAGTAGGCGCGTGGGCTGTGGGCGTCAGCTAAGCACCCCTTCCGCCTGCTCCTGCTCCCGCTTTGGTTATATTATACGTGCGCCGGCACATTGCTAATCTGAAGGTCCATTTAACTAAGTTTTTTTGTTTCTTCTGTAAATAGCTATACCAAGATTGTATCTGAAACTTCGTAGCTCCACGTTCTTTTGATTGCGGCAATCCTCGAGCCCACGTGGAGTGGGTTTCAGAGTACATCTCAAAGGATAATGCATCCCGGTCTTGCGATACTAAAGCACACTTGAAAGCATTCTAGAGATTATTGGCACGGCACGTTCAGTGAACGGCACGAGTACAATCACATGGCCCAGGTTGTGGAGAACTTACGTGAAATTACATCGAGAAATAGGAAATCACATGGACACCAGGTAGCTAAGCATAGGTGAACTGACTAATGAAATACAGATCATGCGCAGTTTGAATCTAGTGCCTTCCTTATCAATCGCGAGGCTGGACGTGATTTAGAAGGCCGATTTCCATGAGCAGCTAGTAAACACGAACTCGAGTTGGTTCAAAAGTTTCGTGGGTTACACTCGTCAGTCACACAAACATTCGTCAGTCAAAGACTCGTCAGTTAAAGGCTCGTCAGTTACTGGAAGATTGGAGTTACAAACTATTCTATGAAGCATTCAGACTATCGCGAGCCTCTACAAACCGGAAGTACATGCCGCGCGTCCATATACGACAGCGTTTGCCGTAATAGATCATGGGCAGGCTCAAGAACACAACGAAAAAGTTGAGCACGCCGACACTGATCATTGTGTTTTGGGGACCAATGGCCCCCATCCACCGATCGACTATAAACGAAAAGACCATGGCAATGTTGTTGTTGATGAGCGAGACACCAACCATTCCCTCTAGAACCATTTCTGGATAGCAGTCGACCAAGTAGCTCATGCTGAGATCGCCGCAGCAGCCCCAGCCAAAGCCAACCATGCCGAGCCCCACGTACGGAGCGTACCACGCCCAGCCGCGTTCAACGCCAACACCAAGGATAAACATTCCCGCCGGATAAACATTCCCGCCGGCGAGATGAGTCCCGCGGGGAGCAAGCACCACAGCCGCGTCTCGGCCTCGCGAATACCGTGGTTGCGTTTCGCGCACTGCATCACGAACCACTCGCTGAACCACACACCGTAGACGCAGCCCAAACTGGCTCCAATCAAGCACGGGATGTTCATGAGGCCAACACCCATGAGACTGTAGTCCCAGGGCGGGCCGTAGTAATATGTGTCCTCCATGTCGATGTAGAACGACAGCCACGCGTCTTGAGCCCCCCACTGGAGACCGCTGTACAGAACGAGCGGAAACGCAAGGACCTGCAAGTAGAGAAACAGCCGTTTGATGTACTGCTTGAACCCCATGCCTCGCAAGTTGACGGCCGGCGTGATGAGCGCGATGCGTTGCCAATACGTTTTCGGCTTGTCAGCAATCGTTTGCTTGACTTCGTGCACGATGTCCGGGCGTCCACCGTCCGTGAGAGTTGAGAAGTTCGTGCGCACAGCTCCAAACTCCTTTGTCTGCACCTCCCGAGACTTTGTGGGCTTCGTGCCCGCGTCTTTGCGGTCGTGGACACTACGCGTCTCGGCATCGTCCGTGTCGGTTTGGTAGGCGACGTGCGACGCGCCATGAACCGCAGCGTGCTGGCTGTTCTTGGACCTTCCGTCCATGTGGTAAGAATTGTGGGGACTGATTTCGTGGCCCTCGAGGTTTTGCCCAACTGATTCAGCCATGTACTTGTTCAAGAAGTGCGGTCGGTCAAAGTAAGTTTCCTCAAGGCCGAACAGCAAGAGAAGCCCAACGAAGCCCGAGCAGATTGCCGCGAGGTAACCCACCCAGTGCCAGCTGAGGTTTTGGGCGATGATGCTGCCCAGAATAGGCCCCAGAAACGTTCCAATCGAGATGGCCAGAACGTATAGACCAATGTAGTTGGTCGCCTGATGCTGGAAGAAAACTTGAGTGATCGACAGCTGCACCACTGCCTCAGCCACACTCTCGCTTGCTCCGACAAACATCTGCGACCAGACCACATCGCCAACGCTGGAGCAGTTGGCGTACCAGAGATTCCCCCCAATGCTCAGCAGAGCCCCCACGAGGTACCCGATCCGGGAACCGTAGAGGTACACGCTTGGCGCACTGAAGAGGGTCCACCATCCGATTCCGAGAAACAGCAGGCCGTCTCCCGTGCTGAACACGTTGTCGGAGATGCCGTACTCGCTCTGGATCCCGTCTTCCGCAGACGAGATCGAGTTCGAGGTTGCGGCCGTGAGGCCTGTGAACAACAGAATCAGGAAGAGGTGGATGAATTTCCTGGATTTACTCCAGGTGAGCGGATCATTGGGGCTAATTGTAGGCTGAGGAACAAGTACGATTTCGCCATCTCTCATCAAATCCTCAGAGTTGTCTACATTATTGACGAAGAGCTGATCCGTGCCTGGAATATAATCCACGTCGACGTTTTGCATTCTTGGTGACCACGAGACCAATACCCTGGCTGGGTTCTAGTGTATCCAAACTAAAATCTTGTAGCTATTCTTCCACCGCTTGCTTGCTGAAAGTTACCTTTGCACACCGAAAAAGATGATATTCTTTTAATATTTTATGTACCCTTTTACTATTGGGACCTTGGCCGTGATAGCCTTATCTTATCCTTATCTGCGCGGCACGAGACCCGCGCGCTTCCGATAAATAGGCGCCCATGCAAATCAGTCAATTCTCGGACGGCACGGCGCCTTTCCCCATCAGCAAAGATAAACTCGCGGCACCATGGCCAGATCTTGCACGTACGGGCGTTGCTCGTACTCCAGGCCAAGTTTTGGCCCACCGTGCGAGGTTCGTTCAGCTAGCTATTCGAGAATCTCAGCTGACCTTCGGAGCCCTAGCCTTACAGCGGTTCATGACGAGGCTATCTTGATGATCTAGATGATACATATCGCGGTGCATTTGTTATCGTTGTTTTAACCAGCAAGTATCATTCTTCAAGACTTAGTTCGAGTACATAGTGTGGATGGTCATAACATTAAGCATTTTTTCCGAAAAATTCATAAATCATACGATTAGGTAGGTATCTTTAAGCCTTCACCGTGCGAGCCGTAGCCTCAGTGGTGCTCGGAGCTGCTGCCGTCGACTTGGCCTTGGACCCGTCCTCGTAAGGATCGATGATGGCGTCATGGCGCTTTTCAGTGGCAGACTCGCCGTCGGCACGTCGGCGCGAGAAGGCAGGGGTCTCCGTTCCGAGTAAGTAGTCCCAATGGCGGAAGGAGGAAGCATAGTTGCCAATGAAGTAGTGGTGGTGGTCGTCGTGGTGGTCCGCACCGGCCCAGATGGGGAGGAAATGGTGCAAGCTGATCGGGAACTCGTAGCCAGAGTGCGAGTCAACGGCCTGGACAAGACGAAGAGAGATCCAGCTCATGACAGTGATCAAATGAACATTAGCACCGAGGTAAGCGAGCAACAGCGGGGAGCCAACTGTACCAGTTCCAGTGAAGGCGACTTCGATGGGGTGAGCGTACTCAGCAGTCAAGCCGAACGGGGCAGCGTACTTGTGGTGCTGCTTGTGGACGCGTTTGTAGAGGAGCTTCGAGTGCAACGCGCGGTGCCCAAAATAGTGCCAAGTGTCTTCCATGAAGAAGAGAGCAGTGAGCTGCCATGCGATGGTCCACATGGATGGGAAAGGAGCGCGGTAGCTGATGTTGAACAAACCGCACACAAAGTGGAAGCCGAAAATGGGGACAGCCTCAACAAACACATGAGCCAAGAGCACGCTCTTCAGGCACTCCAAATACTCCCTGCGCGTCGGCGGACGGTTATCCTGGATTTTGTACTTGCGCATCGAAGGCATAGAGTCGAGGATAAGCCACGGGAGGGAGCGGCCGAAGTAGATAAGCTCGTGCGTGACGAGGAGAATCAAGCCAGTTGCAATGGCGTCGTTGTCCATGTACTGATAGAAAGACTCCCATTTGCGTTCGGCCCAGTTCAAATGGCTCGGCAGAACGACATCTGCAAAGGCTTGAGCGGTAGCGTTGAGGCTCATTGTTCACTCGTGGAGTTGAATTCGTTTACAGGATTTGTTTCTTAGATAGGGTGCGAGCTTTTATAGATATTTCGCGAATCCATGCCAATGGCATGGTTTGTAAGCAATACGAGACTTATCCGACTTAGTCATCGAATTTGGCTGTGCATGCGCGGCTGCCTGATCAAGCCACCCTCCATCCTAAGGGGGAAAAACTTGGCGGCCCTCGCCCTACTTATCGATGCGGGCCCGCGAGCCGTGTCCCTCTCTCTCCACCAACACAAATCCTCTAACAGAAGTTTGGGCTTGATTAATTTTTTTATATTTCTATATTCATTGAGTAACAGACTACTCCGATCTCACTTTATGCGAAATTACGAGCAACGATTGCAATTGCCGAGTTCTCGCGGTTGTATGGATGGGATGCAGCTTCCTTTTGCCTTGGCTGGGGGAGAAAAGGTCGAGGCCACGAGCCTGTCACAAAGGTTAGGTCAACCGCAGATTGAGTGTGGTTTATCGCGATTAGGTAATACGAAACGACAGCTGCTTCGAAACATTGGGGATATCCCTAACACGGTTACAGAGTGCCGAACGGGCGCCCCTCGTTTGCGTTGCACACCAATTAAAGCCAATCCGGTTAACACCGTGCTTTTGGGGCCCCATTATCATATTTAGAGTGCATGTCTATATCGCTCCTCCATTTTACGGCCGGCAATCGAGTATCCACGTGGGCAAGGATTGAAACTTGATTTTTCACAGCTCAATCGCCTTGACACAACCTCGATTTCGAATTGCCCCCTCTCAGATAGGACGGATTAGGACGGATAAGCGATCGATGTCCTCGGACCTGAACATCCAAAATGCTGTCGATGTTGCTACGACGAACGACTCGGCAAGTCCTTGGAAAGATATAGTTGCAGGAACAGCCGGAGGCATTGCCCAGGTGTTGTCTGGTCAACCGTTCGATACCACGAAAGTTCGGCTCCAATCTGCACCTGAGGGTAAGTACAGTGGAGCCGTCGATGTCGTGAAGCAGTTGCTGAAAGATGAGGGCTTCTCTGGCTTTTACAAAGGCACGGTAGCCCCGCTAATTGGTGTGGGCGCCTGCGTTAGTGTTCAATTCGCCGTGAACGAGGGGATGAAACGGTACTTTCAAGGCAAAAATCAGGGCTTGTCAGAGCGAAGCGGTCTTTCATATGGCGAGCTTTATGTTAGCGGTGGTGCGGCAGGTGTGGCAAACTCGTTCCTTGCGAGTCCCATTGAGCAGATCCGTATTCGCTTACAGACTCAAACTACAGCAACCTCCTCTGTTCAGCTTAATGGCCCTTTAGATGCTGCAAAGAAGATCATCCAGCAGGGCGGAGTCGCGAATGGTTTGTTCCGGGGTCTAGTTCCCACGATTATGCGTGAGCTTCACGGCATGGGTGTCTACTTCATGTCGGCTGAGGCCTGCATCCAGAAGGAAATGCAATTGACGGGGCGTTCCAGGAGCGACGTATCGAGCTGGCATGTGTGCTGCTACGGTGGTGTTGCTGGTGTTGCTATGTGGTCGTCCGTTTACCCGATAGATGTTATCAAGTCGCGATTGCAAACAGATGCCCTGGCCCCGAGAGACCGGAAGTACACCAGCATTTTGCAATGTTACCGTGCTATAACGGCTACTGGATACAAGGGTCTTTTCAAGGGATTCGCACCGACTATGCTGCGTGCCGTACCTGTGAACGCCATGACGTTCCTAGCCTTCGACTACACGCGGCGGTCTCTTGGGCCCTAAAAAGAGAGTCACTATGAGAGACCAAAAAGCGTGCAGAAAAAGAGTTGTCTATATAAAATCTAGAAGCGCTACGGCAGCAGCGGGAGCTCTAAATGCTATCCTCCAAGCGACGCAAAAGATAGTCGACCTCGACTTTCTTGGTCAAAGGTATAATACAGTTTTCATAGATGGTCACGACAACCTCGGGGTCGAGTTTCGGGCTGCCCTGTGGCCATCGCAAATTTTCGCTGGATGAAGTTGTGTATTTCAAGGCCTTTTCGCGAACGCGCTCAGATACTTGGCGTTCAACCTCTGGTTTTGTGATTAGCTGCATGATCTTCTCAGCGTTTTGTTCTTCGATAATAGGCACAAGTTTTGATTTTTCTTGGCGGAATTTCGCTTCGGCAACAAATTTACCGAAGTGAATACGGCGCGACAGAGCCTGCAGGACCTGTATGTCTGACAACGCACAGCTCCCATAGTTGTCGGGCTCCTCCTCGTCCCCGGCAGCTACGTCCGGCACTATGGTATTAATATAGTAGTCCAAGAGCTTGCTATTCACATTGATTTCGCTGGAGTATTTGGCGAGAACAGGTGGGTAATCGATGATCGGAATAACAGGCTCGCGCAATCCGTCCTGGAAAAAGGGGTTCTCATCGGGATAGTAGTACCGACGAAGCTGCGAATGCACGCTCTCCGTCCTTCTCAGCAACCACTCCAGGAAGGACGCACCGCCTAGAGACTCGAATGCGCCTGGCTGGTAAACTTTGCTGGATCGGAAAAACTGCGCGCGTTCAATCAAATGGAATAGGATCGTGTCTTCCAAGCGTATCAGCGTTGAGCGGATGTTCTCGAGGTCCAACGTTTTATCTGGATTGTGAAAGTCCATCATTCTGTGTTTTCGTCTCTTTGCCGGTTCTTTTCTTGATTTTTAGGACGCCGCAGTGTACGCCAAGCGCTAGGTTGCTTCGTGTGCAACTCCGCTTGAGGCCTTATTTGAGGCTGTTTTGAGATGACACATTCGAAATGCATGCTCACCTTATGGCCTGACCGATACCGGGGCCTTTAGGGTAGAAGAGGTCTCTGCATGCGACCACAGCCCTTGGAGCGTGTGGGGAAGGCATGGGACTCAACATCATAGTTGCTTAAAAGTTGCTTAATAGATGCTTAATGGATGCCACAATAGAAGCTCAATAGCCACTAGAAGGTCTCACGAAAAGGGCAATATATCTAATGTCAATAGACAATCATAAGCAACATAAAAAAAAAAAGGAAACAAAATAGAACCGTACTAAGCTTCAGTTGCGCCCAAAGTATTCTGCAACTGGCCCAGAATGTCGTTTAACTGAAGACTTGGGTAGGCTTGGCGATGCGTCTTCAAAGGGAGGTTGGTGCAGCAGCTCGTTTACTTCACCAATCTTTTCAGAGTTCCCCAATGCGTATTGATCCGAGCTACTGCCGCCGGCTTTGAACTTCTCCCAGCTGAACTCGTTATCGAATCGGTCCAGCATCATTTGACGATGCTCGAGAAACCGCTGTATCCGTTTCTGCGCGTCGTCTCCCTTGCCATAGTTTCCAAACGAGCGGGCCAATTGCGCAGCCGCACGCTCTGTCTCGGCAGCCAGTGCCTCGTTACGAGCTTCTGACGCTTCTCTGAGCAGCATCATGTTGATAAATGCAAAAGTAATTGTAACCGTGGCAACAAGCTTCAAAACCCACATGCGATTGTCGTTAAGGCCCTTGTCAAACTCCTTTTGGTTCTTGTTCGACCAGTAGTTGTAGTCTATATCGTCCTCAAATGCATTTTCGCGCTGTTTAGAATACATTGGCGCGCCTGTGGCAGTGCTTGACATGGTCTGTGTCATGTCGTAGCTACGCCGTTGTGCATCGTCCTTCAAAATGTTGTGCGCTTCCACGACCTTCTTGAACTTTGTCGCATCACCTGTTGTTCCTCTATCAGGGTGGTATAGCTTCACGAGGTCGAAATATATCTGTCTTAGTTTCTTTTTGTCTATAACTTGGGGTCTTGGCTCCAGGCCAAAAATCTGGTATGGCGAGGGGTTTGGAGAAGCTGGCCAATGAATTTGACGCACTCGTGGCCCATGCTGATGCATTGCTCGCAGTACACCCGCGCCAAGCCTCATGCTGTATGACAATGCCAAGATCATAGGATACGGCGGTTCTGCTGAAAGTTTAGAGCCGCTTGCAGAGGGGCCGCAGTGGGTTGGATCGGGACTTTGATCGGGACTAAGAGCGGGTGGTAGCCTGTCACTGACCGCCTACCCTAACGTCGACCACATTCACCCACGGACACCAGCGACCGTCAAACACACTGTTAAGCTAGAAAGGCTGCGAGAACAGGCACTTCAACAAATTCTTTTTGTATATGTCTTCTAATTATGTATGCCAATTTGTGTCAATAGTGACTCCCACCCCTTGCACATCCAGAAATTTATGACACATGCGCAATGAGGCCCTGAAGCAATGAGGCTCTGAAGCTCAGCAGCGATGTCATTTATGCAACTTTGGGGACCATGGAACATGGGAAACCGAGTAATGCTTTTGTGGATTATTTACGATAAGTGCATCCTCTCTCATTTTGTGCTAAAGTCAACTTCACTGATTTTCTTCAGAGCATCCGTGCATACACTCACAGGTACATAAGATATCACCTACTGCTAGGGTTAATGGTTGGGCGCGAGTTTCACGGTCGGTGTCTACTTCCCATCCCGCACAATGGGTGCTCAGCTATCAACCGTAGCACCGACAGCTACTGTTCCCATTGATGCATATATCGCCGAGCTTGGTGATCTCACGTACTCTGCAGACTTGGGACGGTCCCGGTTTCTCAAAACAGTCAAGGCCGTTCACCGTGATGGCGTGGCGGCCGTGAAGGTGTTTATCAAGCCCACCACGACTCAAATAGACATTGCGCCGGCGAAGCTGCAGGCCAAAACCATCAGTGACAATCTAAGACACGACCTTGGTCCCTCCAATGAGTTCCCTCATGCTATAGGATACAGCCGTATTGTCGAAACCGAGCGAGCTGGCTACCTCGTACGCCAATATATCAAGCACAGCCTCTATGATCGCATTTCAACACGCCCATTTCTGGAACCAATTGAGAAGCGGTGGATCAGCTATCAGCTTTTGAGGGCATTGAAGTCTCTCCATGAGCGTCAATTCTATCATGGCGATATCAAAAGTGAGAACGTACTAGTTGGTAGTTGGAAATGGATTTATCTCGTTGATTTTGCGCCATTCAAGCCAGTGAGGCTCCCTGAAACAGACAGTGCACAGTTTCTTTTCTATTTCGATGTGTCGCAAAGACGCGCTTGCTATGTCGCACCCGAACGATTCTCTGTCTCAGGCCCGGACTCTTTGAGTGCAGAAATGGACATATACTCCGCGGGGTGCGTGATTGCTGAGCTGTTCTTGGATGGTCAACCGCTTTTCACGCTTGCAGATCTTTTCAAATATAAGAGAGGTGAACATCATCCAGATCTCAGCTCGATTGAAGACGCTCGAGTCCGAGAATTGATCCTATCTATGGTTGATGTGGAAGCTACAAATCGAATGAGCGCCGCCCAATATCTGGACCGCTATAGAGGCACTTTGTTTCCGGAATTCTTCGATACATTTTGGGAGCTGTTAGTTCCATACAGCGGCTCAGCGGGAGCCACCAGTTCCAACGAGATGGTCGAGCACATATGGAACAACTTTGAAACTGAGATTCTGGAAAAATCGATGGGGTGCGGCTCTTCCGACGGCGTCGGTGGCGATGATATCTCGTCCTCATTTTTACCAATCATCATAAAGTTCCCCCGGTCTCTGTGGATACCTCGGAGCAGGCCTGTGGCCGAGATTCCAGCCGAGTCTGGAGCCCTCATCATCTTATCCTATGTCTGTTCTGCATTGACATCTACATCTACCGTAGACTGGAGATTGCGAGCGGCAAAACTAGTCTTGGCACTGGCCGAATATGTTCCTGACGATGCAAAATTGGACCGGTGTTTGCCATACTTAGTCTTCCTGCTTCGCGACTCGCAACCAGCAGTAAAGGCCACAGCTCTAGCACTTATTACACACCTCATGTCGATGGTGTCTACTTACTCTCCGCTGAACGAGAAGGTGTTCACTGCTTATTTATTTCCGCGACTCTCTCAGGCGCTGAACAGTAGTTCCCCAGACATCATGAGGGCAGTTTATGCGGCTTGCTTGCCAGATCTTGCTAATTACGCCATCAACTGTGAAGGCAGAGATGCCGTGATCGGAATTATCGACGATGGAGCTCGTTTCCTTTTAGTAGACAAGGCAAGTATCGTGCGCCGGTGCCTTCTCGGCAACTTGGATTCGCTGTGCGCAGTGCTTGGCAAGCAAGGAACAAACGACATCATCTTGTCTCATGCAATCACGTATCTGAATGACAAGAATCCGATGGTGAGAATGGATTTGTTTCGCTTTATTGCTCGAGTTGCTCCCCTTATAGGTTTTGCAAGCGTCGAGCAGTACGTGGTGCCCCTCCTTGTCCAAAGTCTCTGCGACCCTAGCGAAGATATTGTCGCGCTCGTCATTCAGTCCTTCGCATCCATGGCAGAAATCGGACTTTTGCGGCAGAAAACCTTGCTCTACATTGTTGCACCGTCTTGCGTGAAGTTTTTGATTCACCCGAACGTCTACTTCCGCACTCACACTCTGCTATTTATTGCTGCTTCTGCAAAACAGCTCTCCAAGGCACAAGTTTATTGCTTGCTGCGACCCCTCCTGACTCCTTACTTCAGCAGTGAGGTAAGTGACTATAGCAACCCAAATTTGCTCATAGAAGCACTAAGGCCTCATATTTCACAGGCCGTATACAGCATGGCGTTGAACTGGGCGATGCAAGCAAAGAAATCAGCGTTCTGGCAACCGTCTGCACCCTCGCCAAATGCCACCGTAACCTTTTCACAAGAGGATCGACGTTGGCTGGCTCGAATCAGAGAGGTGGGCTTCAACAACGAGGATCTCTGGCAATTATTAGCATTCAGGGATTACTTGTGGCAGCTTAGTTTGATGTCCGCGAGGTCCACACCACAGCTCTCGGACTTCGAGCAATCTGAAACTGACCAGGACATATCTTTATCCAAATCAAATGCTATCCCCAATGCAGTCACTGCAAATGGTCGCCCATGTTATACCTCTAAGCGTGGTCTGGCCAGCTGGAAAGGGGGTCCTATACCCAATGGATTGGAGAAATACGTTGAGCAGCGAGATAAGTCAAAAATTGCCAAAGATCTTACCATACTCTATATTGATTCTCAATGGGTTGGTCAATCAAAGCTATCTGTTCGAGGAACAACCCCCGAAGCCAAGGGTGAAGCTGCTAAGTCACCTTCCGATGGTAACAACTCCGACTTATTTTCGGACAGCAAACCTGCTTTGCCTCATGAGCCCGAAGGGAGAAACCCCTCGGTACTCGTGGGCTCAATCAAAGCACATAGAGGCTCGATTCAGATGCTTGAAACTCATCCGAACAATCGAGTATTCGTGACCGCTGCAGATGATGGTCTAGTTAAACTATGGGATGCGAAGCTTTTACTGAAAGGTTCAAGCCGGCCAGTGCTAACATGGAATGCGCAGACTGAGGTTACTGCGGGCATTTTTTTGGGTAGCACATCGATTCTAGTTGTGGGCACGCAATCAGGAAAGATCTCGTTCTTAGATTGCAAATTGAAGTCAAGTGAAACAGGTCCCTTGTCTTCTGAGTCCTTGACCTGCATAGCTGAGTACCAAGTTGACTCGAAGTATCCAGTAGCCTTCCACAACGACTCAAACACGTTCCTATGGATACTACTTTCAGATGGTGTAATCCAAAGAGTTGAATTAGCTACTTTGGAGGCTCGGGTGGTACTCGAATGCCCTAAAGAACATGGCGCTCCCTCTTGTTGGGCCTGGGATTCTCACAAGAATTGGGTCGTGGTTGGAACACTGCACGGTATGATTGAGCTGTTCGACATCCGCTTCGAACTGCTCGTGAATTCTTGGGGAATCAGTGACCTTGAACCAATAACAGCACTCGAACTACATCCTTTGAAAAAGCAATGGGTCTGCGTCTCAGGAGGCTTCAAGCGAAACTTAATTTCCGTTTGGGATGTGCAAAAGGTGGAGTGTCGTGAGCTCCTTGTTCCGCAGCCCGACCAGGAAGATGAAGATGAGAAGCTTCCGTCCCTCTATCCCGTGCCGTCAAGCTTACAATCTCTACCGGAGCGTTTTGCTTCTTGGAACATAAAAGACACATTTTCACGCCCGAAACTACCTGTGACTTCCCTTTATTCGTCCAAGCGAGGAGGCGGACACCACCTACTGAGTGGAGGTGGTGATAAGACGTTGCGATACTGGGACTTACGCACTCCCCATGAAAGTGCTGTTGTTAGCGGTACCAACTACAAGCAAGCGAAACTAAATTACATGGGCAAAGTTGGTTCAAGCGTACGATACACACTTGAAACCGCTACTCCGTCAAAAAGCTCTGCGCGTCTATCAAGAGCGGCAGTAATCGGCTTGGAGGAGCAGGACATTGGCCGGAACCACCGCGGAACAATTGTACGTGTCGCCCTTCTAGAATTGCCCCAAGGAAGAGACCTTGCGATCAGCGTTGACGAAGTCGGGGTGGTTAAAGTGTATTCCTGAATGCACAACAGCACCTTTCCAGACGCTTCTGGACGTTCTATCGATTGGCATGACGTCGGTTTATTCCTTCGCCTTCTATTGAAAAAGATACTGTACAGAATGAGAGTTATTACAGACGCACACAGCTCGTAATTGCTACTACCATTATCATCATATTCAAATTCATGTATGTACGTATACATATAACAGAATTAAAGTAATAAAATTAATATTCAGCTCATGAGAAGGAATCAAGCTGTTGAGCTGCTTATTTCTTTTCCTTCTTCTCCTTTTTCTCCTTCTTGTCCTTCTTCTCCTTCTTGTCCTTCTTTTCCTTCTTTTCCTTCTTCGCCTTCTTCTCAGCCTTGCGCGCAGCCTTCTCGGCATCCTTGTCGTCCTCATCGGAATCACGCTTGCGCTTCTTGGAGTCGGATTTAGTTTCAGCCACCGGTGAGGAAACATCCATGGACACATCATCCTCGGCCTCGTCCTCGTCATCCGAGTCTGGGGCATCACCGGCAACGTTGTACTGAGCAGTGGGCTTGAATTCAGTCTTCGGTTGCGAGTGCACGTTTGAGCGGACACGGGTGATATCCTTGCCTTCAAGCATACCCAATCTCCTCTCGACCTTCAAGCGGTCATCAACACCAACCGTGGCTTCCTCAGCTCTCTCCTCAGCAAGGGCGTCGTAACGAGTGCTGACCGCGGACTTTGCTGCAAGCATACGCGCGATTTTGCCCTTGTTCTTGCCAGAGGCTTGACCAACCAACGAGGCGTGGTATAGGATTCCGTATTTCGGAGTGTCGTGTTTGGTTTTCAATGCTCTGAAGAGTGCCTTCTCAGCTCCCAAGATCTGGATAGTCGAGGCAGGAGCCTTCGCCAAGTTTATGATGCTACCGGAGTGAGCAATGAGACGAGCTCCAACCAGCTCACCAACAAGCGCGGTAAGGTTGGGTGCAATGACGGCCATGCGGTTGTTGAGGTAGCTGCTCAGGCGCTCCCGGTACTTGGAGAGCTTGATAACCTGGTCAGCGAAAAAGTCGATGTTTTTCAGGTCCTCGTCGACAATCTCTGTGCCCATAGAGATTTCGGCAGCATCCTTCAAACGCTTTTCAAGGTCTTCTGTCAAAATACTCGAGAAGTCGGTGGTGGCTGCATTAGACCTGAGTCCCATGAGCTTTATGACCTCAGCGTAGGCCAAGTTATCGGTGATGATCTTGGTCATCTCAGGGAAATGCCAGCCGTACCACTCCTTCAAACGCATGGCATAAACGTTGATCTCCTTGTCGAGGTCGTCGAGAAGGGCAATGGCTTGTATGATCATGACGTCCACCTTATCGGGGGAAAACTTGAGCTTGTGTCTACCAATGGAGTGCGCGAGGCCCAAAGCCATTGTAGAGATGTCCTTGTCATTCAATCCTGGCAAGACACTGGGGAGATGCTCGCGGAGGGCGCGCAGAATGTCTAATGTGTTCGCGTCGCTAACAACCTTCAAAGACAAGTCCGGGAGCTGGCTAATGGCAGTACCCAACTTCAGGTCTGAAACAACTAAAGTGGCCTTCTTCTCCTCCTTCAGTCCGTCGAGCAAGCTCTTCAGTTTGTCGGACACTTTCGCATCGATGATAGCATTGATCTCCTCAAGGGCATCCGAAGCACTCTCAAACTTTTCAAACGCCTTTATTTTGAACTGCTCTGCTACCTGGTCTGCAGACGACAGCTCGCTCAGAAGGCTGTCACTCTTGTAAAGCTTCTTATCTTTAGCTTTGAACAAGGCATAGCCCGCCGAGGTTTCCGTGAGTACGAACGTCATTGAGGACTTTCACCAAGGCGAGTGTGGATTACAGAATTTTTTTCTAACTCTTTCAGGTCAAACGTAGAAAGGCATGTAAGCAAAATCTGTGAAGGACAGTCATGTGATACAAATGGAATTGGGAGGTTTGTGCGAGTGTGCACATAAGACTCTCTCCCCACCGCGGTCTTCGCAGGCCTATGGTGTGGGATCTCCTCCAAACGCGCTTGGTTGAACTCTTTCCCTCTTTCTTCGTTTGGCGCGCGCTAGCTGAATTGTCCCAGTAGCATCACAATTGTATCAGTGCTACTAAATAATATTAATTAAATAAGCCCCTCCAGACCACGCAGGGGTCGAGACGGGACATTGCATTACCTAACTCGCTGAAGACAGCCTTGAGTGTAAACTGGCGGTCCCCGACCAAAATCACCTGGCTTGGCAACGACGGTATAATTAACGGATCTTTTCACGTTTTCAGCGGCATCGATTTTTCGTGGTGATGCTCGTGTCCAGTTCGTTTTGGCATCAAGAGGCTTTATAGGGCTCTGAAGATACAGGAGACTCTCTGGCCATTTAATCTTGAGCAGTTTCACAAGCAGAGCGGGTCCTATGTTTGGCAGCCTCAAACACTCCAAAGCCCGCAGCGTGCCAAACCGCATGCTTTTGACAAGCACATTAAAACTGTCCCTCAATTCGTCTATATCCATTGGCCACACCCCACGGCTCAAATCGAGATATCGGATCCCAACGAAACCAGTAATGCGCAGGAGGGTTTGCTTGCCTAGATGCACGCCGCTACCCATGGTGACGCACACGGCCAGTGACTCCACATTGAGGGATCTCGAAACGCTCAGCAAGGAGTCCGGGACAGAGTAAAGGCTGTCCAAGGTCACTCTACAACGGTATTGAGGCTGCACCTCAGCCATTGATAGTGGTGCAGTGCTTGAAAATAGCAACCACGTTTCTAAAGAATCGTTTCTTATTTTCGTTATATGCTCCCACAATAGAGCAACGAGATTAGAGCTTAGGTTCCCAATGTTAGAGAAGATGAGCTGCGTCGTGTTTGTGGCCAGCAGACGCAGGGATATTGTTCGCAGTGATGGGGGCTGGTTATTTTCAACGCAAGAAAACACATGGTGTGCGTGACCAACAGTGTTACTACAATCGCATTGGAAACGCGGGACGGTGGGGATTTGTTGAATTTGATATTCTTGTCCGCTTATAGTTCCCATAAATAAGGCTCTATATTTAATCCTGCCTGCCCCAAATCGTCCACGAGCTGCTGACAAAAGCTAGGGTACGAGCAGCCGACGCTGGCTAGCGAGTCCGGCTCTATCGTCACGAGGGACGACGCCGACCGCAAAGATGCAATTGGTGGTCCACTTTGGCCCCGGCGTTGCTGCGCTTTGATCCTGCTAAATGCTCTTTGAGGATACCCGCCGATCCATGGAGAGTTCGCGAGAGCGAATAGTAAATCAGCCTCGCCTTTACCAAATAGTACGTCAATAATATCCATGGCAGACTCAGTAGATATCAGGCAGAATTGGCCTTGCAAAGTGGCACAGATCGCAGGTACCTGACGATGCCATTGTGCACACAGAAATAAATAAACTCGCAGTCTGATAATGAGATCAGCTGTCACCACTGGCGGTGGTGACACAGTCGAAGCCCACAGATAGTACTGGTAAACATGCATATAAAAGCTTTCCACCTTGGGCCGCAGCCACAAATGTCCATATGGTCTGCTCAACATCACCAATCTCTGGACGAGAGGGGCCGCGAGGGCGCCAAAATGCCACAGGTGGGGGATGATAAGCTCGGCGGCACTTGGCTTCGCCCTCATCAAGCTGTTCAATAGCCGCTTTTTCACTGTTTCAGTATTTGTCTTCGGCCAGAACCGGAAAAAGAACGAAGCCACAACAGAAATAAATAGTGTTCCCTCGCAATCATACCTAGTTTCCCAAGCAGTCTCGAGGTACTCATAAACCCGTTTTTCAATCGCCCCAAAAACTCTTCCTGTTTGCTCGACCAACGGAACGAGCTGAGCAGTTGACTCGGCGAGCTCCGCATCCGATGTGGACAGTTTGAGAGACACATACACCATCGTGCACAGCTTCGCAGCTTTGAGGTCGGAAGCTTCTGGTGGGAGTTCAGACTGGTTATAGCCACTTGCCAGAGTTGCACACACATCGAGCGGGACTTGAGAGCGCTCAGCTGATTGCTGGCCCAAGGGAGGCACATACACATGGGCCAGGCTCTTTAGAGCCATTGTGTGGAGAAGTCTCCCAATAGATGGAGAGTTCGCTTTCTTCAGAAAGAGATCTGCGACAAAGTTCACACGACCTTGAGTCACAGTATGCTCATCAGTAATTGGAATCAGAAAGGTGACGAGGGGTTTCACCGGGACTGCTTTACGGAGGAGACCGAGGAACAGGCCATAGTGGAGCTGGAGCAGCTTCCGATCAAAGAGTTCGTAATTGCGGTGCAGCCATTCCAGTTTTTCTATCTTTTCCAATCGTGGAACTCGTAGCAAAGAGCCACAGAGCTCATGAATTGTATTCAAAGAATACTTAGGATTGACTGGCTTTTGCCTGGCCATACCATCAGCACTGACTCCCAGTCTCTATTATTTCGTGGTGGTGCAACGCGTCAAGGGTGGTGGTACAATAGTGTGGAAGGCCCCGCTGACTACTACGACTGTCATTAGGTACGACGACTACTAGTACGACGAAGGCTGCCTGCATCTTTACCTTATTTTCTCTATTCTTTCTTGAAATGAAGCGGCAAATCCTCGGCCTTCGCTAAAATAGTTTACAAATAGCCGAGCAAGTAGGTGACGTCCAAGGCGTGCAGTGTCATTTTGTATGGTCTCCATGTTGTGAACCGTAAGTAAGCTGCGCATGTACTACGCGCAAAGCCATACAGACTAATCATCACGCCGTCCATTGGACAAACAGCGCACCACTAAGACGCACTTTCACGACTCTAATAGTGTTCTGACACACAACCAAGAAGAAAGGAGTCAATTTTGTGCTATCAATTAGTGATTACGCTCTCCAGACGCAGGTATATCTTAGGTTCATTTCTAATTTATAGCAGTTGTCGTATAAGTATGTCTTTAGAGGACCCCTGATAAGAAGCAAGGAGCTATAGTGTAGTCGGTTAGCACGTGAGATTCTGACTAGCTTGGAATTTCTCGAGACCTCGGTTCGATTCCGGGTAGCTCCTCATTCTTTTTTGGTTCAAGTCTTTATGCGAGCCTAGACTAGTTAGTACGCGCTTTCGTGTTTTTAATGACCATACTGGCCAAATGGCTTGAATAGATCACACGTTTTCTGGTATCTACTGTAGCCATTGCTGAGGCGTTCGAGTTGCAATGGGTCCGCGCAATTCCTGTCTACGTCAGAATCATGAGACACCGGGCAGTTATATTTTTCTTTGTTCTATCTCGAATGCGCAAACTAGCATTCATGTTGCATTCGAGAAAGTTGGCGTCAATTTCATGAAATAAGTATCGCTCCGGTTACTGACCTTCGAGTGTTCCTTATGAGTGATTACATAACACAGCGTGGAGCATTAGGGACGCTGGTGGCACAGCAGGGAACTACTCACACGGGCCGAACGCCAACCACGCGAGCACTTGTTATTTGTCGTCAATGTTGTCCTGGTTTGGTGGGGGCGCTAAAAGGGACAGCACTGCTGAAACAATAGTGAACTTGCGAGCTCACCTCGACACTCTACAAAAGAAGGCGAGCTTCTATGAGGAGAAGCGCGACCAGCAGGAGCAACTCGCTCGTCAGCTTGTGACGACGAACAAAGTTGCCGCGAAGAATGCATTGCGTAAAAAGAAGCGTCATGAGGAGGAACTGGAGAAATTGGAGAACCAAATTCTGGCTTTCGAGCAGCAATTATCGGCGCTGGAGTCGGCTAATCTGAACCGTGAGACTATGAAGTACATGAAGCAG
Source organism: Starmerella floricola (assembly GCA_030579735.1). Taxonomy (NCBI): domain Eukaryota; kingdom Fungi; phylum Ascomycota; class Dipodascomycetes; order Dipodascales; family Trichomonascaceae; genus Starmerella; species Starmerella floricola. The sequence goes on along the minus strand of JAKTRP010000020.1, from coordinate 38,557 downwards.
AGCGCCGATACTTTGCGTAATATCAACAAGGGCATGAATGCCGACAAACTAGATGAGACCATGGACGACCTCCGTGACCAGGTCGGACTGAGCGACGAGATTTCGAATGCGATATCGCAGCCTATCCACGATACTGACGAGGCCGAATTAGAGGCCGACCTTGAGAACTTGGAGCAGGAAGCGTTGGACGATCACTTAGTGCATGCGAACAAGCCACCCTCCACAGCTATGCCCGAGGTACCGAAACAACAGCTTAGTAGCGGCAACACAGCAGACGAGGACGAGGAGGAGGCATTGCGACAGCTTGAGGCAGAAATGGCTGCTTGAGCGTTTAATTTCCAATGTTCATGGCATGTGCCTTGTTTGCTAGGTTAAATTATTTAAATTATTGTGACTGTTGGTTCCTCGGCCGCTCCTGTTGCAGGGTGCACTGAGATGCGTCCCCCGATCGGCATGCAAAGCTTTTTTTCTTATCCTTTGTGAATAGTTTTCTTTTCTCCATTCATTGTCTCCGCAGTTTGGGCAATGTTGTGTAAGGCGGCGATGGCAGCACCTACTTCACTACCGTCACGGAGAGGAGTAAGTCCAACTTTCAAGGGGAAGACGTCCGCTAGTCTCGCCAATTGAGCTTCGAGACGTGACCGGAACTGTGATTCAAATATAACGCCACCAGTGTAGACCACTTCAATTACCTCTGGAACGTTTCCCAAACTCGTCTCGGAAACGAGAGCAAAGTGCAGGCCGTATATTGCCGCTGCCACTAAAGATGCAGCACGCATCACAACATCATCGGCTACCTTATATCTTGCGTCACCACAGTTCTTCAATATTTCCCATAAAGTCTCCGTAGTGATATTTTCGTTCGAGAGTTTGGAGACCATTTGACTCAGGTACAACCCACTAACTCGCGTCTCAAAGGGCTGGAACTCCGAGATTGGCCCCTTTACGTCCCATTCCTGAGGAAACAGTTCAATGTTCGGGGTCGTGTCTTGTCTTCCCAACATAGAAATTTCCGTGTTGATCAAGCAGTCTTGCCTATCCTGCACGTTGATGTTCACACCCGTGCCGAGAGTCAGGGCCATTCTGCATCGAGAGTTCCGGTGGAGCCCGGCCACCAAAGACGACGTTCCATCGTGAGTAGCCGATCTCGCAAAGAACTTTGCGGGAAGTTCAGCATTAAAAAGACTCAACAGATCTTTCCCGTTATATTTAGAGCTGAAAGATTTCCCCATACTCAGAATTTGACCTTTAAAAAGAGGGAATGACCACGAAACAGCGATGAAAGGTCGTGCGTCTCGAGCAGATTCAGGGAACCTCTCAGCCAGTGGGGGCACAACTTGGGCTGCGCACCATGCAAATATATTTCCATTTTTAACTTCCTCGGGAATGCTTGTGCTAATGATGTCCGAAGAATTTGTACCGGATGGGGAAACCGTCACTTCAGTCAATCGAACCGTTGATCCGCCGACCCCAATGACAAAAACAGTACCTTCCTCTTTACGCGTTGGCTTGAAAGTCGCATCCGGAAGCATCCAAGGCCCAGCATCGCATACTTTTACGTCCGCTGCAATTCTACGGACGAGCTCTTCCATAGCATATACTGAAAAAGAAGATGCTAAAAACACAGCTCTCCCTCTCCTTATGAGCTGTTTGTTGACGTTCCAGGGCTGGGTCTAGGGGCTTCGCGCTTCCTGCCATTACCTCTCTGCATCTGCTGCCACCCACCACAACCTCCCTCTCTCCCCTCCCGCGCCCACCTCACGAGCTTCCCGTTCCCAGGGCACACACACCATTCTATTCTGGGACTTCGCGGCATGACGAGGACCCTCCGGTATCGTTATCGAACACGTGACATCACATAGTGGTCCATTCCCCCCGCCAGCCTTTATCTGTGCGGTTGCAACCAGCTTGCATTGTGATTAAACGGCCTGCATTGCAGAACATTGGTGATCACCGTAGAACAGTCACAAAGCAGGAGACAGTGCTTGAGGTATACGTGTGCATCGCTTAAATTGACAAGAGTGATCTTACTGTATTTACTTACCACAAGCTCACTAGAATGTCCGTGAACAAACTGCAACCTCTCCAGAGGTCCCTGAAAGTGGCACTCATCCAGCTGAAAGTTACAGCCGACAAGGCCCAGAACATCACAAATGCGAGATCCAGGATCCTTGAGGCGGCAGCTAATGGTGCGAAGCTAATTGTGCTTCCTGAATGCTGGAACAGCCCGTATGCTGTGTCGGCCTTCCCCGAATACGCCGAGTCGATCCCGGACGGGAAGACTGCGAAGTTCCTTTCTGAGGTGGCCAAGGAAACAAAGACGTTTTTGGTAGGTGGCTCCTTCCCCGAGATTGACAATGGGAAGTACTACAACACGAGCCTCACATTTGGAACCTCAGGCGAGCTTTTGGGCAAACACCGCAAGATCCACTTGTTCGACATTGACGTGCCAGGGAAAATCAAGTTCAAGGAAAGCGACATATTGACTGGCGGCCAGCGTGAGACCTTGGTGGACCTCGAGGGATACGGCAAGATTGGTGTCGGCATTTGCTACGACGTTCGTTTCCCCGAGCTCACGATGCGTGCTGCGCGTAATGGAGCGTTTGCGATGGTAATACCCGGCGCCTTCAACATGACCACGGGCCCGGCGCACTGGCACCTGCTGGCAAGGAGCCGTGCAGTGGACAATGAGATCTACGTGTTGCTGGACTCGCCTGCTCGAGACCTCGACTCGAGCTACCACGCGTTTGGCCACTCGCTCGTCTCGGATCCCTGGGGCGATGTTGTGGCCGAGGCCGAGGACGGCGAGTCGATTTCGTACGCAGAGCTTGATCCTCAGAAGCTGAACGACGTGCGCAAGTCTGTGCCCGTTTACTCGCAACGCCGGTTCGATGTTTATCCTGATATCAATAAATAAAAATATACGTGCCCATATACGAGTTTGTATATGTTAGTGCGTGCGTGCGCGTGAGTGCGAGTGTGAGCGTGTACAAATATACAGATGTGCCTGTGCCAGGAAAGGCCCAAAGAAAGTTGAAACACACGCGCGCGCACGAGAATTAGTATAGCCATCACCGCTATACCATACTAAAGAGAGAGCATCAGGGCAGAGGGACGGGGTGAGATTGTAGAAAAACGGCGACAAGTCTGTCAATCCCGTTTAGTGTTCAGTGTTCCTTCTCTTAGGAGAAGGCGACCGGAAAGTTGGGTCTGAGGATTCACCTCTGTCCCCGTTGTCGGCGGGGAATCTTCGCTTTCCAGACGGAGGGCTTGGTTTCCGTGGCAGCATCTGCTCCTGCTGTTCCTCCACGCCCTCAACGCCGTTGAATGTCGTTGAGTAGGACGCAGGGTTTACCACGCCCGGAGGGAACACATTCGGATTACTGGCCTTGTTGTTATCTTGGATGTTACCTTCACTATCGCACGACTGCTGTTCACAAGGGTTCGGAATATCTTCCTCATCTCTTTCATCAGGCCGCGGCTGTTTCTCTTGTGAGGAGCCCTCGGCCTTCGATGAGGACGAGCTTGGGCCCGCACGCACTGGTTTCTGTGGGTCGGATTTCGTATAGTCGCTTGCCGAAGCTGCACTTGAAGACGTCGGCTTGATCGTATTGGGAACAAGAGTACGGCCCTTCCATGCGTTGGATTCGAAACCATTTTTGTGTGCTGTGTAGTCGTCAAATGCCTGATGGATCCAGTTCATTGAGACATCAACAAAGGGGCCCTGTCGGTATATGGGTTGACACAAAGGTTTCGCTGCACTGAACAGTACGCGCGCGTTGTGGGAGGCCGTAGCATCAACGGCTATAGTGACATATGCTTCACCACCCTCTTCAGCTTCGTCGGCAGAGTCAGATGCCTCTGAAGGCGAGTCGCTCGATGATTTGCTTGAGGATTTGCTCGACGCAGAGCTTGACGAATCCTTATGGCTGTATGTGCTAGTGGATTTCGTGGATCGCATAAACTCAACGTACTGTGACTTTTGCGTTTTCTCTCCTTGTATCGAAACCTTACCATCGATAACGTACGCGAACGCATTCCAATCCAGCTTCACAGGTATATCAATAATCGCTCCAGGCTTCAATTCACAATCGAGGATCAACGCAGGAGTTGCCGTCAACATCTGGTCTGCCTTCTTTCCGAACGCTGATCCTGTCAGGATTCGTACGTTGCATCCGTCGCTAGGCTCGCATGCCACAATATCTGTGTGACACAGGTTTATATGACTATGGTCCATGCGCTTGAAGGGCTCGGGAACATCCATGAAGATCTGCATACCGCTCGCGCTTGCCTTTGAAGACTTAGTGTTGCCTTGCTTTTCGTTCTCCTCATCGGGAACGGCCCGAATCGATCTGATCACGCCTCTTCCTACCATCAAACTGGTGACATCTCCTGGACCGAGCTCGACGCTGCTCTCCGAATAGTCTACGCGAATCTTACCGCTCAGAACAAACGTTATTTTCTGAGCACCTCGTGCCGGATGTGGGGGCCTGCCCGTCTCGTCCATCTTAAACTGCTCACATATCACGAAGGGCGGTAGGCATCGGACAGTTCTATTCCCGATGAATCGCCTTATCCTTAACCCGACTCCCTCACTTGTTTCGTGGACCTTGAGACTGCGAGTTACAGTGCGCGGGAAGCTCTTAGTGCTTTCGGCCGTCGCCTTGACAGGGCTTGCTGTGTGCATTCTCAGATAAGCCAATTTCGGTGCACTACAATTGCTCTCTCAAAAAGTAGCTCGTGAGTGTTGGGTGTGACTGTATTTTTTTTTTTCGAAACTGTTGAACTGATCGCGAAGTCTTTCTAGTGAGCCTTGCTATCTATGGATGCAATGAATAAGCCGAGAACGACCGCTGGGCGGCGCATGGGCGCATGCGTGTGCTTCTGGCCGATATGTAGGGTTCCTTTTTGCTGGCTTTTTAACGGCCGCTTTACCAGAGATTTGGGGCTCAGATGAGGCCATAGGTCCACAACGAAGCCGTTTACGCAGGCTATGAAGCGTTTGAAAAAAAAACTGTGCCGCAGGCTTGGTGGTTTCATGCATTAGCCCCTTAATTCGCAAAGCTTCTCGAACAATTGCTACCGTTCTAAAACAGCAGGGTAAGGAGATCTCAAGGGATGGTGACGCATGGAACACGCAGTCTCAATGTTCCTTTTTAGCGCAGGCGCTGCTGCTTAGTACCTGTGTGCCATGCAGCCGCGATCGGTGTAGATTAAAAATTCTAGGTAGTTATCGATCTCAAATGTATGTAAATGGCGATGCTCAAATCCCTTATTTGACATTGACGTTGACAATGTCGACGAACTCGGGCTTGAGCGAGGCACCGCCGACCAAGAAACCATCAACATCGGCCTCCTTGCTGAGACTGCCACACGAGAGACCGGTGACGCTTCCACCGTAGATGATCAAGGTCTGCTCGGCGCAGGCCTGGCTTATCAAACGAGCAAGGTCCTTGCGGAGGTGGTGGTGGATCTCCTGAGCATCGGCCGGGGTCGCAGTGAGGCCCGTGCCGATAGCCCACACGGGTTCGTACGCAATAACAACGCGGCTCCAGTCCTCGTGCGAAATAACCTTCGAGAGAGCCTCGAGCTGAGCACTGTTCACAGCCTGGGCCTTGCCGGCCTCACGCTCCTCCTTGAGCTCGCCGATGCAGTAGATAACCTTAAGGCCCTGGTCAAGAGCAAACTTGGCCTTCGCAGCAATGAGCTCGTCGTTCTCCTTGAAGATGTGACGGCGCTCAGAGTGGCCCAAAATGACCCAGTTAGCACCGTTGTCCTTGAGCATGGACGGGCTGACTTCGCCAGTGAAGGCGCCGGAGTCCTTCAAGTAGCAGTTCTCACCAGCAATCTGGATCTTGGAGCCCTTAGCAAGCTGCGAGGCGAGGTCCAAGTAGGGAGCAGGCACGCCGAGAACAATCTCCGCAGCCGGGTTAAGCTTTTGCTCCTTCATGTTTGTGATGAGCTTGGTGACGAGCTCCTTGGAGCCGTTCATCTTGAAGTTGCCGCCAACAAAGTATCCACGAGCCATTTTCTTCTTTCTTTTAGTGTATTTGCGAACTTCTAGTAGTTCTAACCGTTGTGTCTGGGTAGTGGATGCGGCACCTGTTCACGCATATACTTATACTGCGGGTGAACGCTGAATAATCAACAGCAGCGTGTTCAGTAAGTCGCTTACATCGTGTGCTCTCTCTCGTGTTCGGGTGTAACCGACCTGGAGAAGGGCTCTCCCTCATGTGCTTCCATACCTCCCCCTCGTTTGCTGTGTAAAGAGAGAGAGCGGTAAGTGTGGGGGCTGTGCCAGCAATTGTCTTGCTCTTGCAACGCAAAGAAAAATAAATTTGCATAGATGTCAACTAACTACTAACTTTGTGAGATTGAAATCATCCTAAGTGCATAAATAATAAATATAGTTGAGTGCCACTCACTAGTGTAGAGGCATAATAAGCAAAATAAACATTGCAGATAATATGATCAGTAGTTTTTTTTTTGTCACTTTTGTCATTTTCCTTTTTTTTTGCTTCAGTTTTTCTTATAGTTCGTCAATTTGGCATAAGGGATGGTCTTGTGAGACACACATAATGGCTTGCTCGCACACGAAAGTCGCAAGGCGGTCAAGGAGGAGTTAGCTGAGAGTGCGTGGAGCGAGAGGGCATACGTAAAGAGCGCTGAGAGCTTTGAGACCCAGGAGAGCCCGCTGTAGAGTTCCAACGGGAGAGCGACGAGTTGTTCGACAAGACCTTTCGCCTAAGCGCACCTAAACGCTGGGCGATCTTCCCCATCAGGGTCTCGACCATGATCCGGTCGTCGTCTCCGAGAGTATCTTCCGGCTTCTCAGTAATCATTAAAGCTTTCAACATCCATACAGCAGTTCCGTAGTTCATCTCACAAGAAGTCGCTGCTTCTGCAGCACTCTCTTGCGTCTTAGCGGAAGTGGCAGTCATCTCCTGAACAGCTGCTGCTTTGGCCATCTCCAAGGCGCGATCAAACAAGAGTCTTTCTGCACTAGTCTCCTCTACTTTTGGCAGCGACAAACCACTGGAAGCGAGTTCTGCAGTAAGCCTAGAAACTGCTGCGCGCTCCTCTTCCGCACGGTCTATGCACTCGTTGAACTTATCGCGAATCCACTGTACCAGCGTGTTGATTCCAGGCGACGACGCGCTCGTGGTTTCCCGATCAGATTGGTTTGCGTCCCACCACTCAGAGGCCACATCCATGGCACGAGCCAGTATACTTAGAGCTTTGAGATGAAGGACGAGCGACGCATTGGCTAGCTCCAACTGGGAGTACGGATCGATATGTGACGGCGGGCTATGCATAGGGTGCAGGCTCGTGCGGCCTGGAGTACTGCTCTTGAGATACTCGCCGAGCTTCTCAGCGTTGCCCTCAATATCCTGCACGCTGCGCTCTCCACGGAAACTGTTACCATCGTCTGTTTCCACCTGAGAGAACTTGATATCCGCATAAAGGATAACAATCTTTCCAATGGTAGCGAGCTGTTCAAGTTCGTCGATGATCTGTCTCTCGCCCGCCTTCGGTGACGTGAGTCCTGCCGCGATGTGGCCTGGAACAGCTGTGGACATGCTCATGCTTGGGCCGCCTGTTGCGTCAACCTTCGCGCCGAAGAGACGGGACGAGGACTTTAGTAGCGCCTGAGCTAGTGCGCTCGTTGGAGAGGCTCCATAAGCAATCGATGACAGCCGTCGTCTTCTCGAAATCTTCTCAGGGTTCGTGAGACGACGTCGTGCTGGCATAGGCGACTGTAGGTCGTCCGCTAAAGAGTTTACCTCAACCGTCCTCTTTTCGATGAAAACGTAGTCATTTTCCGAGTCTCCAGTAGTTCCCCGAGCTGAGCTGGGCGTTTTCTTGACTCCGGGAAGCTCTGCATGAGTTCCGGGCAATTGTGAAGATTCAGGGGACGGCGACGCAGACTCAACAGCGACATCACCGCCTTCATGGCGGCGCAAGTAGCCCAAGTAATCAGACCTTTCGTTCGTACCCGAAGACTCTCGGTCCTCGGAAAACCGCCTTTGAGATCCAGTTGTGGGTTGCGTGTCCTCATGAGTACTGAAGCTGCTGGATGTACCAGACTCCGTTCTATTCACGCTCACGGACAGGCTCTGTAATCTCGAGTCTGAGTCGGACCAAGCTGTGCGCTCGAAGAAGTCCTCAAAGCTGATTCTCTCGTCTGGAGAGCGCCTGAGCAAACCACGAATGATGACCTGGATATCTTGATCGACGTCCGCGGGTATGTTTATGTTATCCCTGCTGCTGTCGATCTTCTTGATCAGCTCGACATGGTTTGCGGCCGGAAATGGAGGGTTACCCGTTATCATCTCGTAAGTGACAGCACCAACGCTCCATAAGTCAGCCTTGGCATTATACTTCTCATAGTTGAGAATTTCAGGAGCCATATAGAGAGGCGAGCCGCATAGAGTCTCTGCCATTGATGAGGAGGGCAAGAACCGGGCAAAGCCGAAGTCTGCGACCTTTATGACCGGCAAATCCCAGCTGCCAGCATACCCGAGCTTCTTAGCCTCCTCTGGAGATGAAGCACCGGGCTTCAGAAGAAGATTCTGCGGCTTCACATCCCGGTGGACGATGTCATGCTCTCTGAGGAATGCTAGAGAGCATGCCAGTTGCGCTAGAAAGTGTCTTACCAAGACTGGGTTCAGCCCTCCATGCGGTGAAGGATACCGTTCAAATATGTCTCCAATAGAGGGGTGTTTCTTAGCAAGGTGCTGTTGCTTTCTGATGAACGCGGAAAGGTCGCCAAAGGAGCAATATTCCATGATGAGGTTATAGTCGCTCGAGGTCTGGACTACGTCTATAAGATGAACGACATGGGGGTGTTTCATCTGCTTGAGTATAGCCATCTCAGACTCAAAGATATCCATGAGCCGTTTCTCTTTCTTCAAGTGCGATCTCTGTACAACCTTGACAGCGACTTCTATCCTAGGAGTGTTGCTCAGAGAAGAGCCTTGTCGTGGCAGGAGGTTCCCGCCCCATTCACCTTTATACACTGTGGCGAAGCTGCCCTTTCCAATGCGCTCCGTAAGTATGAAACCTGCATCTGGGGGTACTTTGTGACGCGTTCGTAACGGCTTAGGAGCCTGAATTTCGTGATGTGGTGGTGGTGGATGTGACTCTGGGGCCGTCTCTGGGGCCGTCTCTGGAGCCTTCACTGAGCGCGTCTCAGAAGGGTTGTCGGCTGGCTCGGCCGTCGGATGTAGTTCGTCTTGGGTCATGATTCCAGTATATGTTGAGAGTGTTGTTTGAATTGTCGTGTATCGCGTCGCGTTGCAGTCTTATCGATTGGTCGTAGTCGTCAGAGAAGTAATCAGACAAGCGGGCAAGTAGGCAGGTGAGCCCCTGATGGTGATAAGCCTTATTTCTATTCTGGGGAGATGCTGAGTGCTACTTGCGCTTGCAATGGTCTTCGTCGTGGGGAACTTAATCAAGTGTAAAAGAATTGTACTTCAGATGACGCAATATTATAGCCGCATTGTATATTGTGGAGTGGGGAGGGACCGTTGATGTGAGTGAGTTGGAGGTGTCGGGAGGCCCCTAGGGTGTTATATGTTATCAGTCATAGATGAGCCTATATCGCATAAGCATGTGACTGCATGTGGCGTCTCGGCCCAGAACCTCCTACGCCACACCATAGTCGGCGCTCGGCAGAATAATCAGCGGTTTTCAGAAAATTCCGATGGAGTGTGTCCTGAAAACGATGGATACAATGCTGTCAAAATACACAAATCCTAGAATTGCGACGCAAAACACTCTGCGTGACTTATAAAACAATATTGACGTTATGTTAAACGGCGCTACCTATATATTTTATTCGGGATCATGAGGGCGGAAGTGCCTGGCACATGCGGCTCCTCTCATATTATTTGTTTCGTTTATTTTTATTTTCCCCTAACTAATCATGCAATCTATTAGTACCACTATGACTACGGATTGCAAGGTGTTTACGGTGTATTAGCTAAACGCTCAGGTGGACGTCCAGAATGTGTAGCGTGCGCTTTTCCAGTTGTTTTTGACCTGCTGCTCTACTTGCGCAATCACATACGAAGCGATTTGAAACAACTCCGGTAGCTGACGTGCAGTCCCTAGAGTTAGTCCTCATGGAGCGAGCAATTGCGGGCAATCGTGCCTCATGAACACGCAGTTCCTTGATTAATGCCTCACCACAAATATGCCTTTCAACTCAGTTTCGAAATATATCATGGTATCAGTGAGATAATTGGCGCCTGGAGTCATCACTTAAGTAGCGATGCGCTTGAGCGGAGGTAAGCACAGGAGCCATACTTGTGGCATTAGTAAGGGCATCTCTTATGCATCCAACTCGATATTTATTCACTTTGAACTAATGGAGGGAACCGTCGTTTCAAGGAATCAACTTTTCGGACAGGACACTGATCACGAGCCAATAGACGACACGACGGACATATATGAAGGTTTCGCATTCCAAGAGGTGCAGGTAGATGATGATTCTGGACAGGAGAATTCGCCTGTGTCTCTAACCACGGCGGAGGCCGTTGATGCTGAGGAGGATGTTCCCGCATTGGAATTCCAACTTTTTGCGGGCGAGCGCCCCATGGAGGTGACCTTACGTCAAAAGCAGCAAGAAACGGATCGAAGAAGACCAATCAGCTACTACGTTTTCCAACCAAATGCACAGAAACGTATCGAGTTTCAGGTATCAGCAGTCACGGGTGGGTTCGTCCTAGACGAGGCCGAGTTTTGGAGAGAACGTGCCGCAAAGAATCCAATTGCTGACGATATAAATAAAGGTTTTGTCCCCAAGAAACGAAAATGTCGCCCCGGAAAACAGGCGCGTCTGAACAAGAAGCTGCACAACGAAAAGATCGACAGGCTGAGAAAAGAGGAACAACAGATGTGGAAGAATAAGCGAAAAGGCGGCTTCTTCCACTCACAACCAAGGCGCAGACGCGGATAGCCTGGTTGCTTGCTCGTTGCTTTGAAACTAAAACAGGGTAACAAATTACCCTGGTTCATGTATTTATGTACTTGGCGAAAACAGCATGCACCTCGTCCACAGTTCGAGTAGATGCGAGAATCGCATCCCGATTCGCGACCATAGACCGCAGGGCCGTTGGGTTCGCAACCGACATTGTCTTTAGTTTTTGGTCGAGCTGCGTAGCAACTTGAGTCCAGTAAGGGCGCGGCTCTTGGACCTGGCTGGCTGTGTGCTCCTTTGGCGAGACGTCCCGGTATGTTTGGAGTAAAGTTGAAACAATGCTTGCTCTTTTGTGTGCCTCTTCGAATGCGCGCTCATGCTCTACGGCCGATGCGCTATTCCTAGAGAGTTGTAACACCGTGCTTCCCACTAAAGCTCGTGTATGTGATTCGATGATTTTGAGCAAGTCGACGCCGAGGGCAACGAGAGCAGATGCTGCCATTCGCATCTGGCTGCTGTCAGACAAGTCGAAGTCCCGCAATAACTTTGTGCAGCTCTCAACAACAGCCTCTTTCAGCTGTGGGACCTTTCTCTCGAACTGCTCAACTGCATGAACCTTTGCAAGGTCAGGCACATCGCTCACGAGTTTGTGAAGTGCTATCAAAGCATGGGCCGTTCGTAAAAGCGATGGGCCCGCACCCCCACTCGAGATCACACTTTCACGCCTATATTCCTGGCTTTGAGCCTGCAAAGCCAGCTGCAAATACCAGCTAAGGCTACGGCTTATCTGTGCTACCGAATAGAGCTTTATTCCAGCATTGTTGAGCCGAGAAGCTTGATTATAGGGCTGGAGAAAGTCGTGCTCCAATTTCGCGTACGTGCTCGTCATGTTTTCCTTTGCAGGCCTCAGCTTCTCCAGCTCCTCGTGCAAAGTTTCGGTTTTCTCTGCATGATTTAACAGCAAGTCTGTGTTATCTTTGCATATAGTCTCCATCTCTCTATCAATTTCTTCGAGATCGTATTTCAAGCGTGTTAGCGCTGGGCTGATGTCCACAGAGCTGTCTTGTGGAGCCACGGTCTCTCGCAGCAAGGCGTTGGCTGTTCTCTCCGGCTTGAAGTCCTTTGATAGATATGCATCTTTATTAACCGTATTCCGCAACATGGAAAGAAGCCGAAGTGTCCCTCAACGTGCTCGAATATCCCTGGGTGTACGTGTGTGGATGGATGTATGCGCGTGTGTATGCGTGTGTATGTGTGTGCTTATTACTGAATCACGCGTGCGTGAAAGAAATCCTACACCGCTTGCGTGAAACGTAGATCGGCGTTTCGACATAGAAGCGCGAAGTCCAAACATTGGAAGTAGCAAAGAAATTAAGCGGTCCCGAACTCTGGTGAAACTCAAAACTCGCGCACGCTATGTTCAAATTCGGATTTGGCGAAGAAGAAGCAGCTACCCTCAGCCATTCACAAGACCAGTCTGAGGAGCTTACAAGTCCGGCTACTTTTTATTCTTTTGATGAGTTGAAAGCGAAATCCCCTCGGATTTCCTACTCTACCGACAAGCATGGCCTTCCTCGTCGCGATTTATTCGACGTTCGCTATGAGTTGATGGGGTACGATAATCTCTCTACGGAAGAAAGCATCCTGCTTGGGACCGAAGATGTCCGGAAGAATGTGTATGAGGGAGGGCTGAAAGTTTGGGAAGGTACAAACGATCTGTTGGACATTCTTGAGTCACAAGAACCATCCTATCGCAGCGTTATGGAATTGGGATGCGGAGCTGGTATCCCAAGCTGTTTGTTGCTAGCCAAGGCCATTGCATCTGGATCCAAGGCCCGCTTTGTGTTAGCAGATTACAATCCAGCCGTACTACGGCTATTGACAATGCCGAATGTCATTCTCAGCTGGCTCAAAGCTACTCATAACGACATCGCCAAGGAAGACCATAATGAGCTTGTACTGAGTAGCAGTCTTATAGATGAGATGCTAGCAGATTTGGCAGACCGCGGTATCGAGATACAGTTTGTTGCTGGAGGCTGGTCCCATCAGTTCTCTCACTTGGTTGGCGGTCCCTTTGATTTGATTCTAGCGTCTGAGACGATCTATTCCCTTGAGTCCATAGGTGATTTCACCGACGTCGTGAAGGAAGGCCTGAGTACTGGTGTGGCCCTAGTTGCCGCCAAAAAGGTTTACTTCGGTGTTGGTGGTGGTATTGTCGAATTTGAACGATTATTGGATGCTCGAAATCTGAAGCATGAAGTCGTAAGCGAGAAAGGAAGTGTTGGACGTATTGTTCTACAAGTTAGGAAGTAAGAAGCGACACTAATGCATCTGCGCACGCATATCATGTACACGATGGCTGGCCTCTAATTGTTTTTTTTTGCTAGCTGCGAAACGGACTAGCAAGGCTCACCAGCAGAAACTTGGTAGAACTACGTAAACTATATTCTGGTAACTGCATATACACCCGGCTTCCTAAAACAAATAATAAATAAAAGGATTGCCCCTTCTAGTCTGTTGCTGTTTGTTGCTTAAATTTTTTTTTTCACCTGCTTGCCCCCCTATCTAACTCATCTTCTCAACTTTCTGTGGCTCAATTTCCAAACATGCTAATCAGTGCCGCTGGATCGTAATGTTCCTCATCTTGAGCATTACGAATGCTTATCCTATGCTCTTCTGTTCGTTTCCGGTTGCGAGCGCGGGCCTGATCATTGACTTCTAGAACTCGGCATTGAGCCAAGAAGTCAAGGAAAATTCCTCTCTGTTGTCTCAGGGATTTCGCCGCCGCCATGTTGCTCTCAAACTCGGCAAGTCTCTCGGAAGTCGCAATTCCGGGAAGCAACGTAGCAAGCTCTTGAAGAGGCGAAGGCTGCGTGCTAGGAAGCTGTGCATAAATTAGCGTCAGTATCGTGCCAACCTCCATATGAGACTCAGAGAAATACTGGTCCGCGAGCACTGTTAGACATGAGGGCAAGATTTCCGTGACAAAGGCTGGCGCAATGTCCTCCATTATGTCAATAGGGGGCCCAGCGAGTAGATTTCGAATAATGAGACAAGTATTAAAGCAGCAACGACTGTCCTTGAAAACCATAAGATGCTTGCAAAGTCTTAAGACCTCTATTAGGATTGCAGGATTGTTTCTGCATAGAGAACGAACCATTGCCTTTTGTGTAGGCTCCCCATTCTCGTCAGTCAGTTCCCGAGGATCCAATTTTGACGTCGACTGGCCGACAAGATCTATCAGCAACCTGTCGACGATCGCTGTTAGCTGTCTGAGCAAATTCTCTTCCATCATTTCCTCACTCAAATCCTCATCATTGACATTATCGCTTTCCTCGAGCTGGAAGCCAGACGCTTCTTGCTTCTGCCACGCCCGGATTAGAACCTCATCAATCGTTCTAAGGAACGGTGGCAAGAACTCAATCAAGAATGGATTGAGGAAACGCACGGGGCAATTGCGAACAACATTGCGGACCGTCAATGATATCATATGCCTCCACGCATGACACGTAACGCCTTCCTGCGTACTTGCTAATGCTTGATAGAGCATTCGGCCCATACCCGGGATCTCATACATCGTCTCCTCTAGTTGAGTAATGCTTCCCAAAGTCAAGAATGTATACTCACGAGTATACCGGACAATGTGGCCGACTGCACTCGCGAAGTCGTAAACAGTTTTCGAGGCCGCCTCGTTCGCGCTTTCGAACTCATCTTTTGTTTGCATGGAAATCCCGACCTGCCAGAAACGTTCGGTGCAGGAGCTCCTGACGAAAGTTTGGACCTCAGGCGGAAGATTCGTCCAGTTAGCGGGGTTGTGGTAGGCCATGATCTGAGTAATTAACTGCAAGATATGGGGCAGAATTGCTTGAATACGAGGCTTCCACAAAGCAAGCAAGTGTTGGTAGTCATCAGAGCGATGGTCCAAACGCTCGATTGTATACTGAATGAAGATGCGCGAGGGACGGATGGGGAAGATGGCCTGCCATTTCTGCTTAAGTTCGGCCTTCAGCAGTCGTCCCTGATCGTCCATAGGTGTCTTGAGCAGATCCGTTTCCGCAGTGATACCACGTTGACGGAAATATTGATCAATCTCAACCACTCCCACACGTTCCATAAACCATTCGAGGTCAGTCAATCCCTTCATAGTCCTCTCGTCGGTCCAGCGCGCGAGTACAGGATCCACAATCGCGGTGAATTTCTCGGACTTATTCGGCATGGGTGACCTCTGAGAGGCTACAAGGAGGAAGCTCTTGAAACTCACGCTCTCGTGTTCGTGTATATTTTTCGCCACAATCAGCTCGGAAATAACGCGCTCAAGATCGTCGTAAATCTTCGTTAGCGCAATCGGGACCATATAAGCAAGTCTGTTTAGCTCTGTCCCGCTTGCCAGTCGAAGCTCGCTCACCTTTTCCCTGCGCGTATCAAACTCAGGGGTCTCGGGAGGGAAGTCGTATGTGCAAGTTTCAAGCACACGCTCCAGAATCCGGAACAGCAAACTGTCATTATCTTTCAGAAGCGGAGCAAACTGCACCAAACATTCGATGTGTTTGCGCTGGAGCACCAAGTCGTTCACGCGAAGCGCTAGCATCTCTTCCGCCCAGCTGCTCATGTAGCTGAGAACCTGGTCACCAAGATCTGCTCTGTCCTTCGCAGTAGCCCAGATTTGCCAACGAGAGATTCCTCGGATTGCAGACTCGACAATAAGTAGCTGGGCACAGCCCAAAATGTAAGCCGCGTCCTGATGGTCCGGTAGCTCCTCATTCATGGACTTCCAGCCATTTTGCGTTTGGAAGTAGGAAGCCATCTTTTGGTGAAGGAATTGCATACCATCCAGCGGAATGCGACAAACCATCAACCGCAAAATGTCTTCCATATACCTTTGATAATTTTTGTAGAACTGGGACTTCTCTTGTTTCGAGTCAAAATCGATATCCATGTATTGGCTGGACAAATTGCTTTCTGGTAGATCCTCATAGTTCACGCATCGATCCGAGGCGACCTCCAACAGTTGAGGGAATAGAGCTTCCACGTCCGACTTGCGCGCGAGCTTCTCGAGTCTCAAAACTGAACACCAGAACTGCAGGACCAGTCCGCTAACCATAAGACTGGGGTGCTTACTGATCTCCAGCATCAAGCGGAAATACGAAGCTAAGTCTAGGTTGTCAGGGAGCGCTGGAGTTTTGCTGTTCTCAATGAAGTCTCCCAAAGTTGTGATAAGCTCTACAAACTTCTTGGCGAAAACATATTCCAAGTCGTCTTCTGCATCACTAACCTCGGCAGTGCGCTGATAGATGGCTGCGTAAACTTCGCTTAGCCATTCAATCCCGGCGGGCAAAAACACTGTTCCAACAATTTTGAGGAAGTCGCTCGGATTGCTGTAAGACCGAGTGTTAAACAAAATATGGCAGCAATCACACGCCACTACGCGGATGTTCACGTCGCTGTGTTTCACTGCCGAGACAAGCACGTCAAGCACATTAGACGATAAAACGCTGGCCGTGGGAATCCACTTTAGCGTGGTCTTGATAGTCTCGACAAGCCTGAGCAGCAGTCTTGGGTTGTCTATCGTAGTCACTGCTCCGCTCCATCGCATTAGCCATCCCTCATTGCTTTGCGGGGATGCTCTGAGCCGCTCAAGCTCTGGGGCTCTCGCCGCGTATATAGAAGCCAAATCTGATTGCGATGCCACAATTTCAATGGTCTGCGAACTCAAGACGCTCATCCGTCTCGAGGCCACAGGGTCATCGAGTAAATAAATATCCTCGAAAAGATTTCGCAACACTGACAGTGAAAGTTCACGAGACGCGAGGGACTCGCGGTTCCACAGCTCCAAGAGTTGACTGTCCATTTCTACCCAGCCGTCGGTTGGCGCAACGTCGCCTAGTTCAGAGTTCACACGGGTGTCCAAGCCCCACACGCGTTTCGCAACAGACACCCACAAATACGCGAGTTTCTCTCTAACGTAATGAGGATCGCTGTCTTGCACCTGGAAGGCAAGCTGTACGATCCACTCGCGAACAGCAAGTTTCTTGGCCTCATCAAATTGGTGGAACTGAAAGGCCACACTAGATTCCAGTAATGTAAGACCGAAATGTTTGATAAAACCACTTAGTGGGCTGTTATCACCGCTCTCCGTGTTCAGCTTCCAGCCAATGAGAGCCGTATCTTCGCGAGACTTGAGCGTTTCCAAGAAGTCCTGCGCTTGATGTCTATCGATAGAGCTTGAACCCGGGTTGTGGACCGTTTGCAGCGCGCTACTTATTTGAGCGAACCCATTCAGTCCAAGATCCATGATTGCCGATGTACCCTTTCCGTCAGCAACTTCTTATCAAAATTCGTCGTACCTATTGGTTATCAGCAGAGATATCTTATCTTCTCTAGCAACAAAAAGAGGATGGAATAGACGTCGGCACGTTCTCCTTAAGGTATGCACTGTTTGGGGCGATGAGATTGTTGTCTCTGTACTCTGTGCGTATGTGTAAGCCACCTAACAAGTTTCCACTGATGTGGAAGGAACAATAGGAACAACAGGTGGTAGTGCCAAACTCGCGTCAGCTGCCATTATTAATACGAGTACCTAAAGTCGCTGGCGCGAGCGCCTGTGTTTACATTGTGACCTTTGGACGTGCAGCTGGAACAAATGATAAATGTCTCAGAAACTAGTTATAGATTCGACCTGTAAGCACAATAATACAGATGCAACAGGCTTAAAGGAGGAAAGAAAACAAGCGAAAATCTGAAATCGATCAAAAGCAAACATAAACAAAATAAGGCAAAAGAAACGAACGGGATAAAGTTGAAAAAAAAAATAAGAGTAGAAATCTTTAATACGAGCATGAAGTTTCGAGCAGATCCTTCGATGCTTGATTCTTAGATACGTTTATTTTCACAGAATCAAGTTGTGCGCATATGGGACTAATTTCACGCATTGGATGCATACCACGGTCTCAAAATAGTCGTCAAAATTTGATAACCTGCCGAATCTCTGTTCCATCAGCGAGCTTGTCAAATCCCTCATTGATGTCGTCTAAGGTAATCATTGATGTGAGCAGCTTATCCACAGGAAGTTTGCCTTTCTGGAAGAGGCTGATATAGCGAGGAATATCCCTCGCAGCAACTGCACTTCCCATGTAGCTACCCAGAAGCTTGCGTTCTTGGCCAACAAGTGTAGCAATGTCTACTCCGAGTTCTGCACCACCAGGAGGAAGTCCAGCGGTTGTCGTCGACCCGCCAATGCGAGTCATAGCGACGGCAGATTTTAGCGCTGCTATAACTCCAGCCGTCTCAATGGCATGGTGAACACCGCCATTGGTTAAATTCCGCACCTGTTCTACTGCATCAGGATTCTTGGCGTTCACGGTGTGTGTGGCTCCTATGGATTTAGCGAAGTCGAGCTTTTCATCGCTCAAATCCACGGCAATGATCTTATCAGCCCCAGCTGCATGACAGCCCATGATTGCAGAAAGACCAACACCACCGAGTCCGATGACGGCCACGGATTCGCCCAGCTTGACACCAGACGTATTCAATGCTGCGCCCACCCCGGTCATCACAGCACAACCAAACAGCGCGGCATACTCGAAGGGTAAATCCTTAGGGATTTTCACCAACGAGTCCGGAGATACAACGGCATGGGTCGCGAACGCGCTATCGCCCAAGTGGTGGTAGATTTCCTTCCCTTCCATATCGCTCAATCGAATGCTACCATCGATTAGCGTGCCCGCTCCATTTGCCTTCGCCCCTTTTTCGCACAACGACGTCCGCCCAGATGCACAGGGAATACAGTGGCCACAAGAGGGCGTGAAAGTCAGGACTACATGGTCACCGGGCTGGAACCGGTCCTGAGGTACTTCAGCACCCACACTCAGCACCACTCCAGCAGCTTCATGGCCCAATGCCATGGGCATTGGGCGCTTCCGTGAGCCATTTATGACTGAAAGATCACTGTGGCATAAACTAGCAGCTTTGATCTGGATGAGCGCGGACGTTGGTTCCGGACCAGCGAGATTAATTTTCTCGAGCTGTAAAGGCTTCGACTTCGCGTACGGCCTCGGAAGCCCCATTTCACGAAGCACTGCAGCTCTCGCTTGCACGGCTTGTCCAAATTTTTTGAGCAGCATACTCGCGAATGGCTGTCACTACCCCTCTCTCGTGCCTGTTTATGTACGCACAGGACACACTCATACCCATGCGGGGAATATACATGCTCACCTCGGAGCTTAGGGCAAGCTGCATACAAATGTGTGTGTACTGAATCAATTGGCTATGTCTAATAATGATTTCACCAAAGAGAAATGAAGCGTATCAAAACGTCCTTTAGGATGTTTAACATACTTTGCATGTCATAAAGATGTCTTCCGTCCGATCTCTTGGCAAGCCATGGCGAGCTCGCCGATCTCCTCATTATATGCTATGGTTTAAGCCTCAATAATCACCTCTCAATGAAGATAAGCACTTAAGTTATCTTCGTTGATGAATCTACGAGGTCGATCTGTAGCATGTAGTGATCCTCGATACTGCCGCACTGTTAGTGCTGGCTGCTGGCCATACACTGGACGTCGTCGACCGGGTCTGGAACGAGGTCTAGGGTGCGTGGCACATTTTGTGGACTTAGTTGTGGACTTGGCACAACGTACACGCTCCAAACCCACTCTCTACACACACCAGCCATAAACACGCCAGTGCCAGTCCATATTCACACTCATGGAAAGGTTCTCTGTGAGAGAGGTGGTCGAGGTTCCCAAAATGGGTCTTCGAGCTTTAAAGCTCAAGCACCGGAATTCTAACCTGACGCATTTGCACGTCCAAAAAAAGGGAGATGCGAACCGTGTGTTTTCCTTAGCCTTCAAAACTGATGCTCCGGACAAGACGGGTGTTCCGCACATTCTCGAACACACGACGCTCTGTGGGTCGAAGAAGTTCCCCGTGCGTGATCCGTTTTTCAAAATGCTGAACCGCTCGTTAGCGAACTTTATGAACGCCATGACCGCGTTCGACTACACCTACTACCCATTTGCCACAACCAACAAAACAGATTACGAGAACTTGCAAAAAGTCTACATGGACAGTGTGTTTGATCCGCTACTGAAGGAGCAAGACTTCCAACAAGAAGGGTGGCGATTAGAACCGGCTGATCTTTCCAAAGGTAAAGACAGCCCCCTGGTTTTCAAAGGCGTTGTTTATAACGAGATGAAAGGCCAGATGTCAATGCCAGCTTATCAGCATTACATGGCATGGTTCATGTCTATCTACCCGTCCATGCAATACTCAGCCGGCGACCCGATGCACATCCCAGATCTGAAATACGAGGATTTGGTCAAATTTCACAAGGATCACTACCATCCCGACAACTGTTTCACCTTTAGCTACGGTGATTTCCCTGTTGAAGAAGCTTTGGCCCCGATGAACGAGTATCTTGATCGACAGAAGTCCCTCAACCCGTCACAGGCCACTCAGAGTGGTGCGGTCCCTCAACCTGTAGAGCTTACAGAAACTATTTCGCGAAAGGAGCTTGGGCCTCTGGATCCTATGTTTGATGACAATCGCCAGCACAAGATTTCCCTCACCTGGTACGTCGGCGATCCTTCAGACATGACTCACCTATTGGTATGGAAGGTCCTGAGCCTGCTATTGACCGACGGCCACGCTTCTCCTTTCTATCAATCACTGATTGATTCCGGGATTGGTTCTGAGTTCTCTGTAAACACAGGGTTTGAGGAAACACCAGCAAAGCTCATGTTCACCATTGGTCTTCAGGGTATTGAAGAGTCCAAGATTCCTGAGTTTAAAAATGCCGTTTTCCAGACCGTTGAAAATATCGTCAAGGAAGGTTTCCCCCAGCAGCGAGTCGATGCCTTGCTGCATCAAGCCGAGCTGGCTGATAGAGAAGTCGATGCAAACTATGGTATGAGTGTGCTCAGTAGGGTCGTTAGCCGCGCCTTCCACCCCAACGACGATTTCATGAAGACGCTTGACAACGACAAGCTTTTGCAGTCGCTGAAAGACGAGCTGGAGAAGAATCCGAGGCTTTTCCAAGAAGAACTAGCAAAATCAGTAGGAAGTGCTCGGCCGCACTTCGAGTTCCACATGGCTCCTACGTCGAGCTTTGAAGCGGAACGTACAGCTTCAGAGCAAAGTTTGTTGGCTAGCCGTGTTTCCTCTATGTCAGAAACGGATATCGATGCGGCTATCGCGAAAGCCAAAGACTTGGAAAAGGCAACAAAGGAGATCCAGGATCTGGAAGTTCTGCCTAAAGTTACAACTGCTGACATCTCACCCGAGACCAGGCGCTATTCTATTACGCGCTCGTCGTTAAATGCGAACATCCCTCTCATCACGCGCGAGACTGGAACCCAAGGAATTTCTTACATTCGCCTGTTGCGTGATTTGTCCGCCATTCCTAAAGAGTTGGTGCCGTATCTTCTTTTGTACACGGATGCTCTCACAAACGTCGGCACTAAGTCTCACACAATGGCTGAACTCGAAGACCTCGTGAAATTGAATACGGGGAACCTCAGCGTTAGTGCTGGTATCAGGTCGTGGGGCAATGCTGAACTCACTTATGGAGCTAGTGCCCTGGACTCGAAGCTACCTCAGATGTATGACTTGTTGACTGAACTTTCTACAGAGCCCCGCCTAGACAATCTCGCGAAGTTGAAGGTTATCATCGACAGTAGTGCAGCTAACATCACCAACTCCCTGTCACAGAGCGGTCAGCGATATGCTGTTAGCCGTGCTGCAGCAGCTCTATCGCCGCGTAAGGCCGCTGATGACCAGCTTAGCGGCTTCTCCTTCGTCAAGCTCATTCAGCAGCTATCGGCTCAAACAGAGGAGCAGCTTCAGGAGTCATTGGTACCAAAACTCGAGAAAATCCATACGTTGCCGTGGTCTTTCCGGGCAATGGGCGTCACACACTCGCCGTTGGCCTCTGTTCACGAAGAACATTTGCTGAGTCTGAACAATTTGATTGGAGCTGTCGGTGCCTCTGCTAGTGCGCCAGCCCCAACTGTGAAAGGACTTCAGTCGCCGGACATTCAACAGAGACTTAGGGACAGCTGGCAGCTCGGTCCCAAGAACACGATGGTTGAGCTTCCCTCTTTCCAAGTTTCTCACGTTGGTGCTGCTGTCCAAGGTTGTAAGGCGGACTTGAATAACAAGGATCACGCTGCGCTCCAAGTTCTGGCCAATCTTCTAACGCATCGTCATCTTCATACTGAAATCAGAGAAAAGGGCGGCGCTTACGGCGGTGGGGCTAGTTACAACGCTGTAGAGGGGCTTCTCACTATGTATTCATACCGAGACCCGACTCCTGAGAACACGCGTTCTGTTATGCGCAATGCTGGCAAGTGGGCCACCGAGCACCGATTCACGGACAACGAGATTGAAGAGGGCAAAATAGGGATCTTCCAATCGGTTGATAGTCCTATCAGCCCGCGTAGCGAGATCACTGGGCATTTGGGACTCCAAACAACAGACGCAGAGCGCCAGCTGAGGCGCAGGAATTTACTGGACGTCACTGCCCATGACCTCAACCGCGTCGCTGAGAAGTACTTGAGTCCAAACCTCTCGGACCCATCCCAGAACTCCCTGTGCGTCATTGGCCCTGGCCCAAAGCCTGACGGATGGACAAGTATCACTTTGTAAATAGTTGTAGTACACCTTAAAATCTGCATATGCTTTCATTTTGTCTCTTTTCTCGTAGTCTCATGACCGCTAATCTTGCCTACCACATAGCCTACTGCCACTCTTGTCAATGTTCTGCCGAGATATGTACAAGGCCCAGAGTGGGCGGGCACCATCGAAAAAGCAAAACACGCAATTTTCCATGTATCACCGTGCTTATTTAGTTCATAAATTGACCGTGTACACATACATACGTATATATCATGTTCTTCCAGTAGCAGTAGGAGAGAGGACCTTCGTGATTAGGTTCTTATCAAACTGAGAGCAGGATGCGTCAAGCAGGGTCTCCAGGGTTAAAGATTAACAAATTCACACACGGAAAGACGCACATACATATATATATAGCAAGGAGTTCCTCACAAAAGTACTATTTAGAATTCGGCTGCTTCCCTACACACTTGTGTGAACATGCATCCATCCACTGAGATTGACGAGGAGCTCGTGGCGTGGGCCCGTGAGAATCTACCAAACATACCTAGTGGATCTTTTTATGATAAGCAGATTAGTGGAATGCTCGTGAAGCCCGGTTGGGCATCTATGGAATATGAGACGATGATGAAACAGCGTGCCAGGGACTACAATAACATTAACCTGAATTACTACGAGTCTGTGAAACACTTTTTGGATGCGCGGAAAGTCTACATCAAGAAGCATCTGCTTGGCCGAACCAAAAAAAACGTGATGCTCGAGGCACCTGTCCATCTGAACTTTGGGTACAACATCTCTGTTGGCGAGAACTTTTACGCAAACTTCAACTGTACATTTTTGGACTGGTCTGTCATTAAAATCGGCGACAATGTTGCCTTGGGTCCGAATTGCACGCTGACCTGTGTCAATCATCCCCTCGATGGCGACGACCGTATGAACAATGCTGGTCTGTACGCATTTCCGATCATGATCGATGATAATGTTTGGGTAGGCGCAAATTCTGTGATTCTTTCGGGTGTTCACATTGCTGAGGGCTCAGTTGTTGCGGCGGGCTCGGTCGTCACGAAAAGCGTGCCACCGCACGTAGTAGTAGCCGGGAACCCAGCCCGAATTATTGCGCGGTCCAAAGGAAGACCCCTTCTGCCTGCTGCTGCGCAGCCATCTTCTCCAGAACCTTCTGAAGACGAGGACGAGGACGAGGCCGGAGAGCCGAGTCCAAAGAGTCCCAAGGTTGTTTCCAAGAACGTTACGCAGAAAAGTGTGCACTGAACCAAGCGCTTGAGTCACAAAGGGGTAGAAATACAGCTAATTTGTCTAATTAGGTTGCACTGCGTAATAATATAGAATGCATGGAACTGGCTAGTGTAAGTAACATCAAAGATAAAACTTGCGCTTGTCCTTGTCCATTCCTGGCTGGTGCTCAAACTCGACCTCATCCCGGATACCATGTTGGAGTCTTCGGAGTCTGAGCGTGAACTGGGGCCCTAGTTCTTGCAGTCCCACGCGCTCTTCGTTCTTGAATACATAGCGATGCCGTCGGAAAAAAATGAAGTCCCGCTGATTGTGCAATGTGACAACTTGTCGTCCCTGAAACTCGGGTTGCTGTGGGAACAGCGACTGAAAAAGTCTGCCAGCAGTCTTTCCGAGATGTGTACTGAAGTTGTTGAGAATAAGTTCCGGGACGTGGTCGGTTGATCTGCCGTGGCCGCGAAGGTCTGTCGGCAGCACGAGGCTCGATACACTGAAGTAGAACGACGGACCCTCAGGAAGATGCACAAATGTGAGTCCATTGACCTTTTTCTTGTCTTCGTTGACAACAATCATGTCCGTATAACCTCTTTTATTGCACAACTCTGCCATCGTCGGAATCTCAAACTGATCTTTTCTAGGAAAGTACTCAGATTTCGGTATGATGTCTAGCAGCAATGCAGAAAAGTCATATGCCTCCTTCTTGGGTCGTTTGCTCGTCGTGATAAACACTTTAGGCTGCTTTCCATCTTTGAAGTACTGATCAAACTCGTCGTTATCAATCTCTGTCCCAATTGTCTCGTCATAAACTCGCTTGGATTCGATAGTCGCGGGAACATTGCTTGCTAGACGCTCTTCTTTCAATTCGGGGTTTGCTGCCTCCTGGCGTGCTCTTTTGTGCCGCATCTCGTGTCGTTCTTTGTTCGAAGAATGTTTCATATTCGCAAGAACCCGAGCTCTGCGCATTTTGTTGCGGATGGATGACACTTTGTCCTTTGACAATGCCATGTTTTTCTCTAATTATAGGATGCCGTCCTCGCTCTAATTTTGACTTGATTGTCAAGCTTTACTTTTCGATAGTGCGTGAAAAAAAATTGGGTATGTGTATATATGTATGTACATCTCGAATGGCAGGTAGGTAGGGTAAGGCAAAGTTGTGCGAGGTCGACAACAAGTGTAAGACTTCAAAGAATAGCCTTGTGTTTATCAGTCTATCTTTCATGTGTTTGTAAGAATGTTTAGCAGAACTGTCGTGCAGAACAGATTGCGACACTCACTCAAACGATGTTTGTCGCAAGTAAATCGGGGGCCATGGCGAATTGAAGATGACATGAGTGTAACACATGCAAAGCTGCTCGACACGACGTTAAAGTCGCATTTCCCCGCGCGCGAGTCGACTAGCAATTTAGAGCCAGGAAAGCCTGTCCCACAAGGAGCCCATCTTGTTTACTTCAACCACGCCGTTCCCGAGTCGGAGCTGCATTCAGACGGTTATGACAACCTGCAAGCACCCAACCATGCAAATCGCTCGTTGGTCAGGCGATGGAGACGCGGGTCTATTCAATTCAATCTCGATTCTCCATTGCTACTTGGAAAAAGTGCTGTTTGTGAAGAACGCATCAGCGGTCTTGACAATGCAGGGCCTGAAGACGGCCGTCGTAGAAAGTACAATGTCACGATAAGACGCGATATTCGCAATTCGGGATCCTCAGAAAATAGTATCACTGAGCTGAGAACCCTCTTTTATTTCGACATAAGTCCTAGTTTGAAGCGAAAAATGAGCGCCCTAATCACTGGAGAAAAAGTCGATGTGCAATCTAGAGATGCGCAAAATACAAAGCCCACACTCTCGCATACGACAGTAGCATCCAAGGTCTTGATCTTCCGATACTCCGCATTATCCTTCAATGCCCATCTCATCCACTACGACGCTGATTACGCGCGCAATGTGGAGGGGCTGCCGGCGCCTGTCATTCAAGGTCCATTGTTGGTTACAATGATGCTGCGGTTCATGTCCGCTGTCCAACCAAATAGACAGCTTCGCAGCATAGATTACGAAAACGTGGGCTCTGTCGTTACTGGTGAGGAACTGACATTTTGGGCCGCACCCCAAGATAACGGTGAAAGCGTCAACTGGACTGCTTGGATCACTCGAAGGAGCAGTGACAATAATTCATGGATCATTTTCCACTCGGACCTCGTTTTTGCGAGATAACCGGCATACTGGCGATGCCTTCAAGTAGTAACTCTGTAAGCTCTGCTCAATTCGCGCCCATTTCTTCTCTACTTCGGGGCCCTGCTTCGGATCAAGGTCAACAATATGCATGCTATAGCTATCTCTATCCGCGTCGTACTCAATTAGCACGGTGCAGTCACGCAAACACATACAGTCGTGTAAGTCATTCCTTAACTGCGCTTGCCAATGCGCAATCCGGTCGAGCACATCCGACTCGCGCAGGGCCCGGACTACCCCGTCCCTATGGTGGGGCTTCGAAACCTGCGCAGCTAATACAGAAAGGCACTCCTCGTTTTTTTCCTTCAAATCCAAACTACACCAGTAAAGCGGTTGGCCACGAAGCATTTTGATAGCACACGTCCTACAGCTTCTTGCGTAACGCGGTGCATCAGGAGATTGGAACAGCCATTTCGGCTTGAACTCAGCCACGATTTCGCGGTTCGCTGCTGCACTCCCAATTTCATCAATTAGAAGCACAGAGCCGTAGACTGGATCGGGCGCTGGCTTCAAGTTGCCTAGATACGTGCCGAGCTTTGGTCTCCAGAATGCGTTCCAGTACTCAGCAACCACGAAGGGGCTCACTCCGCACTTGGACACACGTATTGCTGCTCCATCTGGTCTCCGTAACACGCGGTTCGCGTTGCCCTCAGCTATAAGCTCATAATCCATTCAGAGGCCTCGATGAAAGCAGTTTGCACGCGACATAAAGGTGATGAACAGTCACACTACGTGCATAATATGAACGCCATAAGTATAGGTCTGAGGCCATTGAGATCAGAGCCGATTTACATTCATAAGATTAAACCGTGCACTTGATTAGATCGGTCGCTACTTAAATTTTACGGGCCCAATAATATAGATACAAGTATTTAGTGGCCGAGTTTAGTAGTCTTCGCCTCTGCTAAGAACCTCCTTGCTCGTGGGTTTCAGAAGCAGCGTATGCTCGAATTGGGCCGTGTAACAGCCCGGCGTATCCATAAGTGGCGGGTAATCTTGGACAATGCCGCTTTTGACTAGGTGGTTGAGACCAAGAAGGTACTTGTCCTCGCCAACCTTGTCCAAGTAACGTCGGCAGAAAGGCAGCGTACCGAACGTGCTATCAATGGTGTTGAGCAGATGCTTTGCGCTCTGGACGCGCAAGGGGACGGGCGTGTAATCTTGGTTCAGTGCGTAGTGCGAGACCTCGCCTCCGTTCACGACATATCCCCGGCCCGTGCTGCCGAAAGTCTCAATGGCAAACGTTTCGCCCTCTTCCATCTTTGTTTGATCTCCATTGTCAATAATGGGGACGCTCTTACCGCCATGGATCCGGTAGGGCTTGATGTTGTGCCCGTTAAGATTGCGAATGCACCGAATCGGGTACGTCCTGCCATTCAGAGGCAGTTCGTGAGACTCCATGGTTTCTTGGACAGCAGCGCCAATGTCACAGAGACGAACGTCAATTCCGGCTTCCTTGATACCGGTGTTTGTGGCCTCCCTCACTGCAGTCAGCAGTGGGTCGTAAACAGGGTCGAAGGTAGCTGTGTATGCACAGTCAATAATACGGCCATTGACGTGGACACCGAAATCGACCTTCATTACGTCGCTTTCTTGCAGAATCGTCTTGTCGCCCTTATTCGGGGTCCAGTGGGCAGCACAGTCGTTAACACTGAGCCCCGTGGGGAAACCAGTGCCGGCCTCTTTCCACGTCTTGCCCTCAGCCAGACTCTGAACACTGTTCTCAATAAGCTCGGCGATCGAGGTCATGCTCATGCCGGGCTTCACAGTGCGCTGTGCACACTGTCTCACTTGGCGGTGGATCTCAGCAGCCTTGCGAAGGTCATTGAGATAGCCATATTCCTCAGACTCCTCGCGTTCCTTTGCACGCAATTCCTCGTCCGTCGTTCGTTTGAGGTTCTCATTGATGGGCTGAATCTCACCCTCCGGATACTTGCCAGACACGAAAATCTTAGAAAGACCAACGCTCGGAGGATCAGTCTGCTTCTTCTTCTTTTTGTTGCTCTTCTTCTTCTTGTTTTTCTTTTTCTTTTTGTCGGCCTCGCTCGATGCGTTGCCCTCGACCTCATTCACGCCATTATCTTCATTTTCAGAGACATCAACATCTTCAGCATTGTCAAGGTCCAATTTCTTGACCTCTTCTGTGGCCTTTTCTATATCGGTAGACATAGATAAATGTAATATTTGATGTCGGTCCACTTAGCGAGTACGCCTAGTCCCTCCTCCATACCCTCTCAGGTTTTTTTATTAGCCCTTCGTTCATTACTGATCATGTGATGAACAGGTTGGCCTAGTGTCTTTGTACTAGTATGAATGCTGGTAGTGTGCGCGTGAAGAATTAGAATTTCAAATGGCCATCTGTATAGTCAACGAGACGCTCAGCTTACTCCAAATGATCTTCAATTTCTGAGTTTTGTTCTTAGTGAAATGTTGTGGCACATGAGTATTGGCGTGTTACAACTTGTAGCTCTGTGTAATACGAACTTTGAAGGCTGTGTATTTCCTAGAAATATTACTATAGCACCTCTTTTTGACTTTTTGCAAGGACTTAATATCTTTTAAGGCCACAACATCAGCGTAGACTAAAGTCAAAAGTACAGTATTTCCAATAGTTTGTGGAGAATTCATAATTTATGTACAGTTCATGTACCCTACACGCGGCGAGCACGGGAGAGCAAACGAAATATTTAGAAAAGAAATGGACTACAAGGAAACAGAAGACCAAACCTGCCTCATTCGTTTACTTAAGAAGTCGGTCGAAGGCCGGGATTAAAGACTGGGCAAGCGCGAAGCTGAACACGAGCTTCGGGCCGGTTGTCAAGAGCTTCGGCGTGAGTCCCTTGAAGAAAGAGGTGAGTCCCTCGTTCTTCACCATGTTTTTCAGAATAGTGAAGCCGCCTTCTGGGTTCTCGAAGTTACGGTTCTGGATTCGCGTCTTGATAACGTCAAGCGGGGCAGACACAATTAGCGAGGCCGAGGCGCCGAAGATAGAAGCGACGATGTTCTGGCCCCAAGTAGCCTTCGAGTAGTCCTTCAAGCCGAGAATGTACTCCTTGGCAAAGGCTGACCCACCGAAAAGAGAGAAAGAACCGGGAGCATTGCGCGCAGCAGTCCAGCCCCAGCCGCGGTAGAGACCGAAGCCCTCGTCGCGAATGATCCGCAGGAATCCTCTACCGTGGAAAGCCTCCGGGTTCGTTTGACGCTTGATCTTGAGAACGTCAAGCGGTAACAGCACGATCTCACCAATACCAATGAGCGAGCCAGCGGACGCACTCATCAAGGCCTTGCCCGTGCGAGCACCGAACAAGTTTTCGAAGTTGTCCTTGAAGTTTCTGGACAGAAAGTCGTTCGCAACGGGCTGGCCGCCGTACTTGTACACACGCTGCATGATCTTGTAGCCGGCCGCGTAGCCGAGACCCGGAAACAGCGAGAGCAGGCGTGTTCCAATGGACTTGTCAGCCTTCGCCTTGAAAATGACCGAGTTGAACTGCGACAAGGATGTGACCTTCGTCTGGTTGCTCATCAACCGCTTCGAGATCGTATCGACAGGGTGGAAGACACCAAGCTCAGCAACAGCGGCACTGGCCGACCCGAGAATGCGGGCAGTACCGCTCTGTTTCGAATCCACTGTAATCGGCGCCATCTAGATTCTGGTTCTATTATGGATGTGACCAGTGTTATATGTGACCAGTAGTCGTGATTTGGTTTGGCGATATCGGTAGGGCTCGTAGGATTTTTTCACCTGCAAGATGATTCACCGCTACCCTCAGGATTTGTTCGCCGTGGGCGCGAGACTGCGTGTACCCTATGGATCTGGGTGGCTACGACAACTGATAAACTGCACCCACTACACGCATATGCGCGTGCGCGCACACACACCCACAAACAACCGCTCGCACCCGGCAAAGACGGGGGAAGCGTGATTACGTGGTCCGACAGCACGTGATACAGGTCTTATATGAAAGCCTCGCCTTTTCTTCTCTGTCCGATCAAACGAAAGCGAGTGAGTGAGTGAGTGCCGTGGCGCAGTTCGAAAGTGCAGTAAGAGATTTCCTCCCCCCTTCCCTCGATATCGTGTGGTTTCCTTTCGCGAGCCGCGTCATTGTATATATAGCAGTAGATGTCAGAGGAAGTTCGTGATGACTACCTCGAATCTCTTGAAGAGCTAACGGTAAATTCGCGTCCTGTAATAAAAACATTAACTGAGATAGCGCAAGAGAACGTTGAATACGCGAGCTCCGTTGTCGAAGCCATTGATATTCACTCACGACGGTGCCCGCCGAACCAGAAACTTCCCGCTCTCTATCTCATTGACTCAATATGCAAAAACAGGGGCGAACCGTACACGTCGCTGTTTGCGCCACGAATTGTAGACATATTTGCGACGGCGTTCACCGTTTCTCCTGAACCCGTGCGGCTGAAGCTAAACGAGCTTTTCAGAACGTGGACGATTCCCGTGCCGGGGTCCGGCGAGCCCGTGTTTTCACACGAAGTTTTGCATCAACTAAACGCATTTTTGGCAGCTCAGCAAGCGCCACTAGCTCCATCTTCGCACGGACAAGTGCAGGGAGGCCCGCCGGGCCCCCAGTCTCTGGCTACTCAGCCGCGGATCAGGCTGAATCAGTCTGCATTGATGGTCGAAATGAACCGGTTTAGACAGCAGCTCGAGGGCGACAACATGGACGCATTCACTGAGCGCCAGATCTCGCTGCTTGCGCGTCTTGAGGCACGCACGTCCGGTATTGTTGACCCGAAGGCCCTGCCGCAGATCCAGGAAGAGCTCGACGAGATGAGGTTCGCCCGGGAACAGCATCTGTCAAGGCCATCTTCGGGCCCACGGCGTGCGAACAACAATGGGAACTCAAAGCGTGATAACCGCCGCCACAGAGACCGCGAGCGAGACCGTGGCGGGCGCACAAATGGCGGTGTGGATAAGATCACCGGCACGAACAATGTGCCCCTCGGAACGCGCAAGAACCGGTCGCCGAAACCCAGCGAGCCCGAGGTCGACGCAATGGCGCAGGCTGCACTTGCCAGTGCCGTGCCTGAACTTGCCACCGTGCCCGGGACCGAAGATCTCGACCTCGCGACGGCGTGTGAGCAGCCCGCTTCTCCAGAGCTCATTGACCAGCTGTATGGCAAGGGCCTGCCCCTTCAGTGCTCGACGTGTGCTTACCGGTTCCGCGATACGGAAGAGGGCCGTGCAGCGAAGCAGGCCGAGATGGACTGGCACTTCCGGGCAAACAAGGACATCCGCGAGGGCCACTCGAGGAACCGGTCGTGGTTCCTCGTTGCTATTGCTTGGGTTTCGTATCGCGACGAAGACGAAGTATTTGGCCTTGGTTTGGCCCTGTCTACAGGCTCAGAGGTCATGAACACTGCCGGGGACTCTGGGGACCATGCGGATGTAGACTTGAGCAAGGAGAAAGAGAAGTACACGGAGGTCCCGCTCGACAGCAATGTTGTTTGCCCCGTTTGCCAAGAACCCCACGAGACGTCGTGGAGCGAGGAGGCCGAGAACTGGGTGTGGATGAACACGGTTGAAGTCGAGGGTCACTATTTCCACGCAACGTGCTTTGCGGACCCGCAGAACAAGCAGCTCGTTGCCTCGGTCCTAGATCAGAAGGCATTGCCAGGCTACAAGCCGTAAAGCTACAGGCAGCACTCGCAGCCTTGTTTACAAATTACGGGGAGGAGCCGGCATAAGTGTGCCCCGAAGTCTCCTCTTGTGTATGATTTTAGAAAACACGCCCGTATCGGGGATGAACCAGCATCGTGGATGAACCAGCATCGGGGATGAACCAGCGTGTCGGGCGAATCAGCATGTTGGATGAACTAGGATCTCGTGCGAGCTTTATTGAATACAAAAAGTACGTGCTTATTTAGAAATCTTTTACGGCCTATTTAGAAATCTCGCTCCAGATAGACTTCCAGACATCAGCAGGCTTTTGCGTGGCATCGATCCCGCTCCAGATGTCCTGCTTCTTGTAATAGCCGACGACGGGCTCGGTCTGGTCGTGGTAAGACACGAGACGCTTCTTCAGGGCCTCGACGTTGTCGTCCGAGCGCTGCACAAGCGGCTCGCCAGTGACATCGTCCTTCATGTCCTCCTTCGGCGGGTTGAACTCCTTGTGGTACGAGCGGCCGCTGGCCGGGTGGATGAGGCGGCCCTCGATGCGAGCCACGAGACGCTCGTCCGGGATCTGCAGCTCGACAACATTCTTGAGCGGCGACTTGCGCTCGTCCAACATCTTGTCGAGGGCCTCGGCCTGCGGGATCGTGCGCGGGAACCCGTCGAGAATGAACCCGTTCTTGCAGTCCTCGTTCGACTCGAGCTCGCTGTTGATCATGCCGACCATGATGTCGTCGCCAACAAGTCCGCCCTCGTCCATGATCTTCTTCGCCTTCTTGCCGAGCTCCGTGCCGGCCTTGATCTGGCCGCGCAGCATATCGCCCGTCGCAAGGTGGCAGGCCTTGCACTTCTCCACAAGGTTCGGGGCCTGAGTTCCCTTACCAGCACCGGGCGGGCCAATAAGAATCATGCGCAGAGCGGGTGGGAGGTCAACGGACTTTTCAGTCGTCGACTCCTGAGCCTCGGGCTCGGACTGCGAAACCGAGTCGAACCGCGGGAGCTTCTCGGCCTCTTTCTGGCGGCGAGACTCGTCCGTCAAGTTCTTGACACGCTCGCTGCTGAAGCCGAAGATTTGATATATCAGATCAAGCATCGCCTGTACGGGGTTTGTTTGTGTGTGAAAAGAAATCCAGTACCCGTCAGGCCCTCGCCAGGCCAACCGCCCACAGCCCACACACGCAACGCGAGCCCAGGACAACCCTGGCCCTGTTCCCACATCCCGAGGACGCCGGGCTAGGTCCACAAGCGAACGCGCTACGGGCGAGCCACCGTTGCCGGTGCAGTGTACTACTGTAGTGTGGGGCTCGTTTTGGGATGGCTCAAAATAAAGGGTCGTATTAGCATAAATAATAAATAGTATAACAAACACAAAATTAGATTTGCAGCAAACATAAAATTAGATTTGTTGTTCACTCTCAGCTCTGTTCCATAGCACGGCGACCGCACGGTTATTGCACGGTCATGACCGTGCGACGTCCTCATAGCGTGGCAGAGCCTGCGAGTCAAGCCAGCACAGTTCAGGCGGCACAACCGATACTGGTGTCTCGAGCTGGAGCCGTTTTGAGGTCCCGCCGAAGCCAGAAGCGCTGCACGAAAGCTCGAGCCGGAGTTTGTACGATACTTTCAGCATATTTGATGTGAACTCCGAAGGCAGCAGGCTTGCCGGGGTCACGTTTGCAAAGGCCTTGCTCAGGTCTGCGCTCGGGTTCACAGGCACGTCGATTACCTCGTCCTTGAGTGTGATCTGTTTGACGAGCGTGTTTTCGAGCGCTTTGTTGTCGATTGTAGTTATGCAAACAAGCAACAGGCTGAGCCGAACGTGAGTGATTGTCATGGGTTCGCGCGAAGCCTCGACGACTAGTGAAAACTTCAGCGGCGTATGCAGAGGCCCCTGCGCAATTCCTAGCGCCGGGTACCGGAGTTTTGCGACGAGTTCGAATGCGCTCGCCTCGGCCGTGCTCGCCGTAACGTCTCCAGAGCTCGCTACACGCTTCGGTTTCCGCGGATCGCTGAATGCCTTAAAGCCTTTCAGCTCGGTTCGCGCGTCCCAGTCGAGGCGGGCGGCCGTCAACGGCGATGCGCCACGGCCATCGCGGAGCGGCGTCGGGAACACGGGGATCAGTACTTCTTCGCGTAGAGCAGGAGAGAGGCCTGGGCGGTGGACAACAACTTTCAGCAACCACTTAACGCCGACGTCCGGGGCTACGACACACGTGGGAGGGCAGCGCTTCACCGTTTCGGGCAACAAGAGCTCGAAGTTAAGGGTGTAAACCCCTTTATCAAGAGAGAAAAGCGCCCTGTCTGCGTGTGGCCGGGCCTCAGCGACCCGCGCATTTGTGGTCATTTCAAAATGACGCACCTCGTCCTGATAAGCAGCGTTCGACATGCCAGGAGACTCGGGGCGTGGTAGCTTGCGTTTCGTGATCAGACGCGGCCCGAACGCCGACTGACGGACTCCAGCCTCGAACTGGAACTTCATTTGGCAGCCGTCGCTTTCTACAACCGACTGCTCAATGCATTTCAGCTTTACTTGCACATCACTATACGTGAGCGTCGAGGCAACGCTTAGTTTGATATCGCCTCGCACAACATCACCAGGCAGATAAAACGGCCGGTCTGCTCGCGGGTGGGCATCAACAGAGATCCGGCTTCTTGAAAACATAGATATTTGTTTACACCACCACTTTCGGCGCGGCCCAGACACCCCGGTCTGATCTGTTTCTTGCTATGCCTGTGGTTATGTGGCTGTGTCTGTGTACATATATGTGTGTATGGGAGCTCCCAGCGACCCTTAGTCGTGGGTATGTGTGGGCGGGTGAGGAGGCCCCGCATGCCCTGGACCTGGATAAGAAGCGACGCGTGCCCTGCACGTTCCTGCGCCAAGCAAGCACGGAACAGGTGTGGAAAGGTCTCGCTTCAATTCATTGTCAGCGCGTCTAGAATCGTATCATGGAGAACTAAATTCGCAATTTATCTAGGCTTGAAGTATTACACACATTTCGCGGATCACAGCTTGGCTTCGGCATTCTGGAGCACGCTCTCGACCTTCTCAAGCCATTGCTCAGTTGTCCAGCTCGAGCTCACGGCCGCGTCCTGCAAACCGTTGATGACAACGGTCGGCGAGACGTGGATGCCGTTTTGGCGGCCGAGCTTCACGAAGTACTTGACGTCGTCCACAACTGCCGGCCCAGGGTTCTTGAACTTCGAGTTGTTCACGTCGATCGACGTCAGTTCCACAAACTTCTTTTTGTCGACGCCGACCTTCGCAGCCACCTCGCTGAGCTCGTCAACAATCTGCTTTCGGGACTTGTCCCACGCGTACACGTCGTAGTACTGCTCGCTGACGGCGAACAGCTCGTGCGAGAACTCCCAGAACTTGCTCGGGTCAATCTGGCTCACGGCAATTCCGGCCTCGTGCAGGTACGAGCCCTGGCCGTGCCACGGCTGCGGCTGGTGCTGAAACACAAACGTGAACTTCTTCGGGAACTTCTTCTCGACGGCCGGCGCCACGGTCTTATAAATCGCATCGAATTGCTTCTTCGAGAACGGGCAGATGTAGTCAAGCCACAGCTCGATGACAATGGGGCCTGAGCCGAGCGTTTGGCCAACGTATCGCGGATTCACCATTGGTCTGAATGCTGTTTTAAATGATACTTTTGCGGCGACTGTCTACATATATATACACGTATGTGATTGACGTGATCCCGCACTTGCGGTCACGGGGAAATGCAAATCAGGGCCGGCCTCAATACGGTGCAGGCTTGCCATGAGTTCGTGAATTCAGTAAGAATTCAGCACGAATTTAGTGAAAAATTGCGCACGAAATTACAGAGCAATTCACGTACCACACTTCGTAGAATTCGCGTGAATCAGAGTGTCCTGCTGCTGATCGCCTTACTCGTTAGTGCTTGGCTACTCCAAACGCTATATATACAGATGAATTAAGCTTTTACGTTCGCAGTCTCGGTGGCCGGCGGCTGGGCTTGTTGCGCTGCATGCGCGTCGTGGGCCTGGCTCTGGGCTTTCTTGATCGTGTCGAAGATCGACATCCCGCCCGCAACCATGCCACCAATATCGTCAAGCTTTGCCGGGATGACGACACTCGTTCCGCTCTTCGCGAGCTTCTCAAAAGCGGTGATGTAGCTGCGCGCGAGCTGCAAAGCCACGGCGTCCTTGCCAAGCTCGTGCTGGCTCATGGCCGTGGCAATGAGCTCGATGCTGCGTGCAACGCCCTCGGCATGCAAAACGTTCATCTGCTTCTCGCCCTCGGCCCGGTTGATTGCGGCCTGACGGTGGCCCTCGGACTCGAGAATCTCGGCACGTTTCGCACGCTCAGAGCTGACCTGGCGGTGCATCGCGTCCTGCACGTTCGCGGGCGGCTGTATGTCCTTGATCTCGTACCGCAGGCACTTGATGCCCCACGAATCCGTGGCCGCGTTGATGGCCGACGTAATGAGCTCGTTCAGAGCCTGGCGCTCGCGCAATACCTGTTGCAACGTGAGCTTGCCGATCTCGGACCGCATGGCCGTCTGCGCGAGCTGGCTGATGGCGTACTGCGCATCCTCGACGCCGTAGCTCGCCTTCACGGCATCAAATACTTTTATGAACAGCACGCCGTCGAGGTACAGCGTGACGTTGTCGCTCGTTATGGCGACCTGGCGCTCGATCTGCAGGGCCGTTTCCTTCAACGACTGCACGTACTGCACCTTCTCGAGGAACGGGACGAGGACATTGAGGCCCGGGCTCAGCACGCGGTGGAACTTGCCCATGCGCTCAACGACCCACGCCTGCTGCTGCGGAACAAACCGCACAATCGTGTTTGCGGGCAGCGACCGCTGCTGGAAGTACGTCATCGCCTGCTTGTTGAACAGCCGGATGCCGTTCAGCGGCTGGCGGGCCAGTGCACGGTGGCCTGCATTGCGCGTGATTAGTGCAAGCATGTTTGGCTGTTTATATGCTTGTTTGGACTTCGGCTCTGCTCGTCCTTCTGACGTCGCTCGCTGTGTTCAAGAGGCGGGGCAAGGGGTGGTGGCCACGAGCCTGTTCACA
This sequence comes from Starmerella floricola, assembly GCA_030579735.1. Taxonomy (NCBI): domain Eukaryota; kingdom Fungi; phylum Ascomycota; class Dipodascomycetes; order Dipodascales; family Trichomonascaceae; genus Starmerella; species Starmerella floricola. Next base: position 1,861 of record JAKTRP010000020.1, on the reverse strand, counting down.
CCCACCGTGGCAGCCAGCTAATGGTAGTACTGCGTGTATGCGAGCTCAATCGTGTACGTCTTGTCGATTTTTTTGTCGGGCTTTCCGAATTGACTAGAGTTGCGCCATTTCGTGCTTTTCTCTACTTAAAGAGTGCGGGTATCCTATTATTAGGATCCGGTTAAGAACGCCCCACGTAGGTTCACGCTGTGGTTCACGCTGTGGTTCAAGCTGTGGTTTACGCTGTGATGGCGAAGTCCCAGCGTGACCTGACAGGACTTCGCTTGCGGCCGTTGGCTCACGTGGCGGTATGCCACAAAAGATCGGAAGTGCGTGTCTCCGTGGTATGCCGTCGTTGCGTGTCAACAAATCTGCGTAGTGCTGTGCCTACACTTGGTACGTTATTTGGCACATTACGTGTCACAGGGAAGCAAGAAGAGTAACGCCAATGGCAAGCTTTCGCTTGGAGACTGACAATAAAACGAATAGTCGCATCTGTGTCGTTCAGTTCGAAACGTAGGGAAACCTGCGGGCTGATTAGAGTGTGTTTGTATTATAGAAGTTGTACAACTGTCTACTCACACAATCACCATCAACATTATCATCGTAAGTGGCGACGACGATGCCACATACTTCAGTTTCATAACTGCAAGACAATGTTTTGTCAATCAACCACAAATCACTCGAATGCGCGCCTGCTTTTCCCCCAAATCATGGAAAAAAAGTTCAAGGGTTCCCCCCCTTGAAAGCCTTCTCCCGTTCAACCCGCCAAATAGACGGTTTTAGAGCGGGAGGTCTCGTTTTTTAAGACTAGCTACCGCGCAGGGTCTTAAAGCATGTTATTTTCGACACCAGGCCTCTTTAAGAAGCATTGACTGCCAAAACTGTCTCTAATGCCGAAGGGGTCACATGCCTCTAGACGCCTGCAAGGTGCTTATCTCGAGAGCGCAGTGGACTAGCCGAAACTGGACTGACTCTGCCAGTGTATTGGCCTAGCCATGTCCTAGACCAATCCTGTCCTCTGGGTCCAGCCGTATGGCGACGTGGATACACAGCCCAGGCCGTGACGGTCCTACTCCTGCTCCGACAATTGGACAACAATTGGACAACAATTGGGCAACAATTATGCACCCTCTTGTTGTTGAAGAATAGGATCCGGTGCCCATGAAGCTGTCGTATCGCGCTGCCACAGTACCTGCCTGGGCCAGCAACGGCACACATGTATATACCCAGACGATGTTCAATTGGGCGGACATTATGCCGAGGCTATATGCACGAAGATTCCTGAGGCCTCTCTAGCCAAATCTGGGAACAAGGCCGCAAGCATACAACTTCGGGAGATCCTCAGTCAAACGTTTGGGCTATCCCTGTTGGCCGTATGGCCATCCTTTCGAAATGGCCCATGAGAGTCCTCTCACTGGGAGTCTCCGTGAGCGTTTCACCCAGAATCCGCAGGAATGCGACCCAGGCGTGCTACTGTGGCATGCCCTCAGTCGAATGCCCGGGCATTCGACTGCTCCCCATACGACTGGGGCTACATACATCTAACTAGAACGAAGATGTGTGGGGGACTTACGGTGCGATGATAAACAAAAGAAAACAGGCACTGCACACACCCCAACTTTTTTTTTCTCTTTTTTTCTTGCCTGTTTTCGGAACACTGCGTCGGTCACGAGCAGCCGCAAACAGCGGGGTAATAAGGTCATTCAAAAACGGCTGCAAGACAGAAGCCGTAGCATGGTGTGCTATGAGGGCTCCCAAGATGAGAATACCCAGTCTGCGCGTATCAACAGAGAAATCTTCCGAAGCCGGAATCACAGATACGAGCGCGCGAACGGCGCTTTGTTCGTAGGGTTTCAAAGAGCCGTCGTTGCTACTCGTC
>JAKTRP010000019.1:0-111599 GCA_030579735.1 Starmerella floricola | reverse complement strand
GTGTGCATTTGACAGATTCAGTCAAGCAGTCTGTTGTGGAACTCATAGCGGACTCTGAAGTCTTGCTCAGCGAGGATAATTCTTCAAACGACACGAGACAGCTCTCTCTGTTCGCACGCATTGGTGCCGACATGGTCGCATTGTCTGAGGAAGAGAAGAGCCCCAGGAAGCTGGTCGAGTCTTTGATTGGCCGCAAGCTTTCTCTTCAATCGGTTCTGGATGCGAACGCGTTGTTTGTTCATGCTCCTAAGATTGCTGGCGCAACCAGTTCTGAACTTGGCAGCGTTCTCGAAGCGGCCACGAGATCCTCGACACCTGCGCTCAATGAGAATGGTGTAAGCGGTCTCGGTAAGTTGCTCCTGAATGAGAAGACGAGTAGCAATGACGGCTCTTTGAAACCCTACGAACAAAGCGCCGTTCGCGCGCTCGTATCTGTGATTCCGGCTTCGGAAGATTTCTCTGTTGATACGCGCAGACTGAGTATTCTCATCTTGGGAGCCCTCGTAGCGCACCATGCTACGGCTTCAGTCTTGCAGCCGTTTTTGAACGACCTTATTACCCCGCTGTTCGCGGCTGCTCGTGACCGACGCAGTGTTCCGAAAAAGGCAAGAAAAAAAAGAAAAAAAAATGTTGGGGTGTGTGCAATGCCTGTTTTCTTTTGGTTATCATCGCACAATAAGTCCCCAACACATCTTCGTTCTAGTTAGATGTATGTAGCCCCAGTCGTACGGGGAGCAGTCGAATGCTCACGGGCATTCGACTGAGGGCGTGCCACAGTAGCACGCCTGGGTCGCGTTTCTGCGGATTCTGGGTGAAACGCTCACGGAGACTCCCAGTGAGAGGACTCTCATGGGCCATTTCGGAAGCATGGCCAGGCGGCCAACAGGGATAGCCCAAACGTTTGACTGAGGATCTTCCGAAGTTGTATGCTTGTGGCCTTAATCCCAGGTTTGCCTAGAGAGGCTTCAGGAATCTTCGTGCATATAGCCTCGGCATATATGTCCGCCCAATTGAACATCATCTGGGTATATGCATGTGTGCCGAGGTTGCTGGCCCAGGCAGGTACTGTGGTAGCGCGATACGACGGCTTCATGGGCACCCGGGCCTACTCCTCGACAATAGTGCATGATTGTTGCGCAATTGCTGCAGTAGGACCGTCACGCCCTAAGCTGAGTATCCACCCCATACGACTGGACCCAGAGGACGAGGCAGGACAGCTTCATGGGCACCGGATCCTATTCTTCAACAACAAGAGGGTGCATAATTGTTGCCCAATTGTTGTCCAATTGTCGGAGTAGGAGTAGGACCGTCACGACCTGGGCTGTGTATCCACGTCGCTATACGGCTGGACCCAGAAGACAAGACTGGCCTAGGACATGCTTACGCCAATACACTGGCAGAGTCAGTCCAGTTTTGGCTAGTCCACTGCGCTCTCGGGATAAGCGCCTTGCAGGCATCGAAGGGCATGTGACTCTTCGGCACTAGAGACAGCCTTGGCAGTCAATGGCTCAAGACGAGGCCTAGTGCCGAAAATAACATGCTTTAAGACCCTGCGCGGTAGCTAGTCTTGAAAACCGAGACCTCCCGCTCTGAAACCGTCTATTTGGCGGGTTGAATGGGAGAAGGCCTTTAGGGGGGAACCCTTGAACTTTTTTTCCATGATTTGGGGGAAAAGTAGGCGCGCATTCGAGTGATTTGTTGTTGATTGACAAAACATTGTCTTGCAGTTATGAAACTGAAGTATGTGGCATCGTCGTCGCCACTTGCTATGATAGTGTTAATGGTGATTGTGAGTAGACAGTTGCATTCGTGTACCACTTCTATCATACAAACGCACTGTAATCAGCCCGTAGGTTTCCCTGCATTTCGAACTGAACGACACAGATGAGATTATTCCTTTTATTGACTTCTTGCCCAATGTCAATTTCATTTATTGAAGAACCCGTTCTTTTTCCTCGGCTTCGCAGCAGCGACCACAGCACTCCGATGCGGCTCGGTTGCCCTTGCATATATCTTTCACATCTGTTGAGGGTGAAAACATGTCTCCAAGCGAAAGCTTGCCGTTGGCCTTACTCTACTTGCTTCCCTACACGCATTGTGCCAAATAACGTACCAAATAGACCCAAATTTGCCAAATAAAGTGTCAATAGTGCGATGCAGAGCTACTCACAGGCAATGCTGTTATTACTGTACCAGCATTGAATGTGCCAAATAATGGCAAATAATGTGCAGGATGGCATTGCATGCCTCCACTGTTCCCTCACACTGTATGACGGACTGACTCTTGGGTGATTACCTTGGCATTGCGTGTTTGGCATCGCGTGTTTGGCATTGCGTGTTATCTGCGTGTTATCTGCGTGTTACGTGCGTGCTTGGCCTGCTTGTTTCGTGTTTGCTGCGTGTAGATGCTTACATGGATATATATTCACTCCCTGACAAACTGCTTTGCGAGATCGCCGAGCTCGTCCACGGTTTGCGAGAGGGGCCGGCGCTGCACGAGCTCCCAGAATCCCTGCCGCGGGTGCTCCTCAGTGAGCGGTGTCTTTTCGCTCGTCACGCCGTACACCGAGTGGTCGTGGCCACGGTCGAAGCCCCACTGGAACGTCGCAACTGTGAGTCCGAGCAGGAACGCGCCGCCAAACGACTTTGCGATCGTGCGCTTGCCGAAATCCTTGAGCGAGGCGCCGAGCACGGCACCGGCGAGCGCACCGCCCGTGGCTCCGTTGAGGGGCGTCTCGCGCCCGTTCAGGTTCGCGGCCACGGCGTCTCCAAAGGCGTACGAGCCGCCAACAAGTGCGAGCACGGCAATGGGGCCCGTGTGCCCGCGGAACCCGCCCGTCACCGAGCGCGAGGGGCTCAGCGAGTTGCGCACAAGCACGAGGTTCAGTCCAAACAAAGCGCCGACGCCAGCAGCCTTACACGTGTCCAGCACAGTGTCGCGCTTGCTGAACTTCGGAACCACGCGGCCCCCCTCGCCGTCGAGCGTCGGGTACTTGATATTACCAGCCATCCACGTCGCTTTCTATTGCTGCTGTGTGTCGGTTCGGTGCTGTGGTCGTGGGGTGTGGTGTGGGCCAATAGAAAAATATGTAATGCTCCAACATATGGCTGGCCTTATGGCTGGGTATATGGCTGGCCGCGCATTACTAGGACACTACGACACACCCATGTACAGCCGGCCCGTACCTTAGTCACCCCACATAGATAGATAGGGGAGCAGGCTAGGCCGCGGAGACTCGTTTGTATTTGCATGCTTGCCGTTCCGTTTACACCAATTGTGGCGCTCGCGCTTTTTTCTGTAGGGGCTGGTTTGCCTGCCGGGCAATTGCGTGCAGAAACTCTGTCGTTCGCGCAGTTCGATGGCCTCTCGCAGCCGAACGCTAGGCACCCGTCGAAGAACGACCCGCTGCGGCCGTTGCAATGGGGCGATTTGAATTTCTTGCACACGACCGACACGCACGGGTGGATTGCCGGCCACATTCTGGAGCGCGAGTTCAGCGGCGACTGGGGCGACTTCGTGTCGTTTACCGAGCGCATGCACGCAATCGCCGACCGCCGGCACGCCGACCTCGTGATTGTTGATACGGGCGACCGCCACGACGGGAACGGGCTGTCGGACGCAACGGAGCAGGATGGCAGCCTTGCGCTACCCCTGTTCTGCGAGATCGACTACGACGTCATCACGATCGGGAACCACGAGCTGTACCGCGGGGCTGCCTCGCTCCAAGAGTACCACAAGATCCGGAAACGCTACAAGGACCGGTACGTCGTCTCTAACGTCGAGGTTGCCGTGGGCAAGACGTGGGTCCCGCTCGGGAACAAGTACCGCGTGTTCACAACAAAGAACCAGAACCGCACAGTGCTCGCATTCGGGTTTCTGTTCGATTTCGAGGGCAACGACAAGCACGTCACGCGCGTAACAAAGGTCAAAGACGAGCTTGCAAAGCCGTGGTTCGAGCATGTACTGCACAATGTCTTGCCAACCGTCGACTATGTGCTTGTTATTGGCCACATCCCCGTGCGCGGGTCGCCCGAGTTCGGCGAGATTTTGCACGCCATTCGGTCCGTGAGCCCCGACATTCCCGTGTCGATGTTCGGCGGCCACTCGCATATTCGCGATTACAAGGTCTATGACGAGCGGGCCGTGGCTTTACAGTCTGGACGCTACGTCGAGACAATTGGCTGGGCAAGCGTGAACATCTCCGGCTCGAGTGTAGACTCTGGCTCGAGTTCGCGCGGGGACGTGACGGGCGTGACGGATGTGACGTTTGCGCGGTCGTACATCGATTTCAACGAGCGCACAATGGCGTTCCATGCAGGGCTCGAGACTGTTGACGAGCTCGCAACGGAACGAGGTGCAAGCGTGTCTCAACGCATTGCTGCTGCGCGTAAACATCTGAACCTTGACGAGTTCAAAGCGACGATCCCACAGAACTACTACACGGACCGCGCGCCGTTCCCGTCGAAACGGTCCGTGTACTCGTTGGTCCAGGACCATGTGCTGCCCCTCCTCACGAGCCCGCCCGAGCTACGTGAGAGAACGCGGTACATTTTCATGAACACGGGCGGGATCCGGTTCGACTTGTTTAAGGGGCCGTACACAAAGGACACGGGATACATTATCTCGCCGTTTCGAAACGAGTGGTTCTACATTGCAGACGTGCCAAAAGACGTGGCCGACGAGATTCTGCCGATCATCAACGGGCTCGACCGCGTCTTCATGTCCTCAAAAAGCCGGTTTGTGCCGGGCACAAATCGCGATACGGGAAACGTGGAGCCAGACTTGTTGGATGCAGACCCGGTAAGGCTGCTGTACGATTCCGTGACTGCACACAAACAGTACTCGTACGGCTACCAAACCAAGGACGATCTCGGTACGGACGGCGATGATACTGTGCACGAGCCATGGCGGTTCCACGAGATCCCGAACGCGTTCACGACCGTGACCGAGGGCACAGAGTCGCCGGCATCGGTCGTGCTCGTGTTCCACGACTTCATGGCATGGTTCATGCAGGACGCGCTCACAAAACTCGGGCGTCCCGAGCTGTACAACCCCGTGTTACACGGCGGCGAGGACATCACGGAGCTCATTCCGCAGTATTTGCGGAGTCTAGAGAGTAGCTAAAAAAGTATACAAATAGGTGCATGAAGACCATGCGTAGGTGCAATGGCTCGTGCGCATGTATATTTAGGGATAGAGAGGGTATGGAGTGCATATGGAGTGTTCACGGAGTGCATACTTGTAGTGTGCAGGGAACTTATAGAGTGAGCATGGCTTGCTCACATGTAAATTTGGGACTAGAGAGTGCATGGAATGCATATACTTGTAGTGTTTATGGAGTGCATGTGCATGCGCATGCGCATATATGTATACTAGCCATGTAGTTGCATGCAATTGCGTACGCACATCCGTGTGTTCGAAGTTCCCTAAGGTTTTTACATTATATTTAAATACTTAGTTCTTGGCCAGACGCAGGTCACGCTGCTCAGCGATACTGAGCTTGATACCCTTGCCCTTCGGCAGAGAGATGTGAGGAGTGTTGCCCTCGCCAATAACGAAGACGTTCGACAAACGAGTAACGAACTCGTTCTCGAGCGCGTCCTTGACGTGGACAATGTCGAAACCACCCGGGTGGTGCTCGGTGTGGGTGATCACACCGACACGACCCAAGTTACGACCACCAGTGATCATGACGAGGTTGCCCTGCTGGAACTTGAGGAACGACTGGATCTTGCCCGTGGCAATGTCGATCTTGACAGTGTCGTTGACCTTGATCTCGGGGTCCGGGTAGCGGATCGTGCGGCCGTCGTGCGTAACAAGGTACGGGATGGCCTTCTTGCCGATCTCGACGCGACGGACCTTGCCGAGCTTGTACTGAGCCTCCTCGTCCGTGATGCGGTGGATGGCAAAGCGGCCCTTCGTGTCGTACACAAGACGGAAGTTCTCGCCAGTCTTCTGCAGCGTGATGACGTCCATGAAACCGGCCGGGTAGGTAGCGTCGGTGCGAACCTTACCGTCGACCTGGACAAGGCGCTGCATGAGAATGGCAGTGACCTCACGGCCGTTGAGCGCGTACTTCAAACGGTTGCGGAGGAACACGATGAGAGGAAGCGACTCCCGGAGCTTGTGGGGACCCGGCGACGAACGCGGGGCGTAAGTACCCGTGAGCTTGTCAAGCATCCAGTGCTTCGGCGCAGCAACGCGCTTCATATGCTTCTTAGGTCCGCGAGCCATCGTTCAATGAAGACAATACGGTAAGCTGTTGGTGTGCTTTACTACAGTCAACTTTTCGAAGGGCCTGCCCGAGTAGCCGGGCGTGAGTGGTCCCAATTGCGTCACGTGTGTACTGTCTGAACTTTTTTTATCAGATGAGGTAAGTCTTGTGAATCTCTAGGGCTTAACCCGGTTGGCCTCACTTCCCACCCCACTTCCCACACAATGTCCTTGGGATCACGTGGAGGGCCCTGCGAGCCGTGTCACAGCCGTGTCACACCTTCCTTCTAAGCGCGCGGTTAGCACATCCTCATCTTCAGCAGTCACGCTACTCGCTCGCCATTGGAAGTGGCCGGCTTGCCCAGTTCTACGAGCGGGTCGTTCGAGGATTGGTTCCCAAAGAGGGAGGAGATGAAGCCATGGGCTTCATATAGGCGGGGCAGCGCATTAACAAAAAATTAAAATACTTTTAATATCACGAAAAACAACTGAAGACTACACAAGAAAGGGCGTCGTATGTAGCAAGCAATCCCTGAATCCCGCCCCGCATGCTGATTTCTTGCCACACGTATACCTGCTTTCTCTTTTTTCTCCGTGCATGCTTTAGTGTGTGTGCATGGAATCTCACTGGAAGCACTGTGCTTGCTGACATCAGCGCCAAAGTGCGTACGGCCGGCGGGCAACGGACGCCGTGGAACACTCACGGGGATGCCCGTTAGCAGTGTGTCACTCAGCTCTCGGACCCTGGCCGCGGGCATGATAAGGCAGCGTGCAGGAGGGCGCCGATCGTATGGCATACTGGACATGTACTTGCGCTCAAAAGCCCGCAGCTTGTAGTAGCGAGCTCGAGACAGACATTTTCCATTTAATGTAGATTTTTTACCGTGCGTTTTCGTTTCTTCGATTATCGATTTACATATTGCCCATTATTTTATCTATACCGCCCACGACTTTGTCACACGACTTTTTTAGGTCCCCGCAAAAACCATGCTTGCTACGAAATAGCGAGCTTGACACTTTTGGATCGGTGTTCCAGAAAGCATGCAGCGCGGGGGTGGCTGTGCGGACATGATCAGGTTGCGCCATTGCGTAGGTGTGCATGGCTGTACGGAAAGGGGAACCCGTCTTCAGAGACTGGGCAAAATAATTATTAAACTTCTATGCGTATATGCGTGCCCACGATTCTGCGAGGGCGGGCCAAAAGAGGTGCGGCCTTCCCACCTCCATTAACAAAAAAAATCGCTGCTGGTGCTATAACTGGCGGATTTTTGCGCGCATTAATTTCGAATTTCCTTATCGGAAACCACGGGTGACAGGAACACACTTCGCGACCGATCCCGTACTTGACAGTCACGCTCGCGCATCGTGCATATTGCTTCTGCGTGTAGGTACCCCTGCCCCGGTTTCCCTCACCGGTCCGGCGGTGATCTTGCTGCGAGATCACTGCAGAAGCAGGACGGAGAAAGCAAGAAGCCGGGTTTGCTCTCCACCGTTTTCCAGCCTGGCAGCCGGCGACGTCTGTGGGGTGAGTGGGAGATTAGAATGGCAAATGCGCCCTAAAAACCGCCTCAAGTGTGATGCTTACCCCACGGCGAGCACCGCCGAGTGCGGCGAGCGCCGAAGTGGCGATCATGCTGTACGTTTTCATTTATATAATTAGTTTATTTTGGCCCACGAAATTACCTAGGGACCCCTTAGTTTCTCGCGGGTCGTGAATCGCCCCTTTTTCCTTCCTGACGCCCTTGCTCTATACCTTTTCTGTCAACCTGTTAGACCCCTTGTCTCTGACATGGGGGCCGGGGCACGAGGGTCGAGCCTGTGTCGCGGTAGTGGAAGGGGTGCTTCGCTGCGTATCGTTACGTCTCCAGCCCTGGTTCGGTTTACCCTTCCAGCCATGCATTAACAGTGGGCAGGCTTGCACACCACAACCACGGTGCATGCCACTTGCTTAGTTAAACCTACTAGCCCCAAGGGGAGGTGGCGTCACGACGCATGAGATGGGCCATTCAATGGAGCGCGATGCGTGAATAATTCAAGTTTGTACACTTCGCCATGAAAAATGCAATTTCCACGCATCTAACGGTCGCATCCCAATATGGCACAGACAACGGAGCCGCACCCAGCATCCCTTGCGTGCGGCGTTGGTGCGAAACATGCCTGGAAGCTTGTTCGCCCTTATCCCATGGCGTGTTGGGAGTATACCCCGACCCTGGACCTAGCATACGTATGTAGGTGTAGCGCCCGCTGCGATCAGCAATAGGCTTCCACGTCTAACGTCACCCTTTCCCTCGGAAACTCGGACTCGTGCTGGGTTGCTCGCCCGGTGGGCACCATGCATATCAACAGATTTTTTCTCCACAATTGAGATGCTGGCCAGGTGCGAATCAGCCATAGCCCGGTTCCCCCTTTATTAATATATTCCTTCGTAGTGCCTCAGAATCCTGAAATCTTGAAATCTTGAAATCATTATTTCTGTAGCCAAAACGAGATACCTACACAGCTGGACCCAGCAGACACTAGCGAATGGGATACACGGATGCCAACGCGCATGATGGCGCAATAAAGCTGCCTCCAATTCACAAGCTAGTATCCGAAATCGCACCGGCCTCTGAAGTTCTGGGGTCCTTAAAGGCGAACCACGACACGAGCCCCCTCGAAAAGACGTCGCAGAATGGTAAGAAGCTCCAGGCCGTCCCATTGGACGTGCGGGCCGGCTCGAAGACGGCCGAGGTGAGCCCCGGAAACCACTTCAACCAGTCTAGAAACGACAGCACGCGCAAGACCAGCAGCAACGGACGTAGGGTGAACGGCACGACGAACGGTGACGCAAACCGTGACGAGAACTATGACGCGAACGACAGCCCGGACGACGTTGTTCACGACGACGTGAACGACGATGCTAACGACGATGCTAACGACGATGCTAACAACTACGCGAACGAAGCAGACTCACAAAGCTCGAGCTCAGACTCGCGCAGCCTCAGAGAAGCGACCCCGCTCGTGTCTGCTAATGGCAGTGCTCCGAGCTCGGTACGAGCCATGGTCAACGGCAAACAAGACGATCTGCTCCCTCGCCTCCCATACTTCCCCCCGATAAACGACAACCGGCCGGCGTTGGGCGGGGCGTTGGAGAAATCGCGCGTCTCTGGCAAGGCAAATGGCTCGTCGTACGCACGGTCGTACAACGGAATCGAGGAAGAGGGCGAGCACCAGCCGTTCATGTCGTACACTGAGGGAGACGACGACGAGGCACTTGGCCACGACAGCGTGACGAGCGTTCGCGGCGACCACGGGAGCAGCAGCGCAAGCGCAAGCAGCGAGAGCAGTAGCAGTGGGTCGAGCACAGGAAGCCACAGTGGGAGTAACAGCGAGAGCGGGCGGAGCAGTCGCAACTCAAGCGAAGACGTGACAGCATCAAAGCGGGCGAAGCTCGAGCCCGGTCCCGAGGACGAGGCGCCGAAAACCTTGGAGAAGAATCGTAATGGCAATGCCGCTGGCTCGGCACTGCTCAAGGGAGGCCCCTTCAAGCCGTTAGAGCCCGAGCTGAAACTGCAAGACGGCATCAAGTACTCGCGAATCCCCGTGTACACCTTTATGGGTGCCGAGCCGCCGCAGGGCTCAGAGTCAAGGAAGGACGGGGCCCAGGGGCTGAAGTCGCCGTGGACGATCAAAAACCTCCCGGAGCTGCCCCTGAACGGGACGACGAAACCGCCGCTCCCTTTCCCGCCGAATGACCCGGGCCTCAGCGACTCACTAATCAACGACTCGCGCATGAACGGGTCAATGACCCCGAAGCAGGCGGGCACGACAACGGCGTCTTGGGAGCACGCCACGCCGTCGAGGCCAATGGCCCAATCTGAGTCCCAGCAGTCGCCATCGGCAGGCCCGCTGGCTACAGGGACACAGATCGATACGCAGGCTACGCCACAAACACGGTTGCACGCCCCTCAGGCCCAACAACCGTTCCAATCCTCGCCGGCGGGGTCGCAGCCGAGCCCTACAATGAGACGTCATTCTGCAACCACGGCGAACGCTGCGACTCACTTCCCGCAGTCGCAACAGACTAGAACTCCGCAGCCAGACCAAGTGTACCCGCTCAGCGCATCGCCGTACTTGGGCCTCGCGCACATGGGCCACCTACCCCAGTACTTCCCTACAGGCTACCAGCCGTCCTACGGCAACCAAGTGGGTGCCGGCTCGCCCACGCCCCTGGGACCGAACGTCTATGCGCACCCGGGCCAGTACTACTCGCTGCTGTCGAACCCGAACATGGCAGGCAGTTCCATGGCTCATCTCATGCCCAATGGTCTGCCCAATGGTATGCCCAACGGCATGCCCAATGGCTTGCATATGCCTAGCGGTATGGTCAGCGGTTTGCCTAATGGAATGCCTGGTATGTCCAACGGTCTTTCTAATGGTATGCCTGGTATGCCCACCGGCATTTCTAATAGTGTGCCCAACGGTATGTCTAGTAGTGTGCCCAACGGCATGTCGAATAGTATGCCTAATGGTGTGCCTAATGGTGTGCCTAATGGTGTGCCTAATGGCATCCATAACAGCATGGCCAGTGGCCTTGTGAACGGCTTTGCGAACGGGTCGTCCCATGGTTCGAACAGTTTGCGCAACGGCAGTGTTAGTGGCAATGGAAACGGGTTCACTGGACCCGCCGTGCAACAGGTCCCGCAGCAACAGGGATCGCAGCAAGTGCTGCAGTCACAAGACACGAGTCATGCGGGCGAAGATGCGCGCGTTGAGGATGAGCAGAAGATGCAGCAGGCCTCGTCTTCTCAGCAGCACCCCGAGTTCCACATCATCGACAGCTCGACAGGACGCCATTTGGTTGCTGAGGCTCCCCGCCGCAGGGGCAACCTCCCGAAGGACCTGACAAACATCCTGCGCGAGTGGCTAACGTCGCACCTGGGCAACCCGTATCCCACTGAAGAGGACAAGATGCGCCTTGTGCAGCAGACGGGGCTTTCCTTGGTTCAAGTCTCGAACTGGTTCATCAACGCGCGTCGCCGAAGCATTCCTGCCAGCCAGCGGAAAGGCAAGTCCGGCAGTGGTAGCAGCTCGCGGTCGTCACAGCAACAACAGCCGCAACAATAGCCGCGGCAACACCACGACGGCCACCACGAACACCACGAATATCAATCAACATCAAATCAACACAAACACAAATATCAGCGGTATCAATACCAGCAATGAAGAAATTCTTGTGCGGGGTTCGCAATAACACAACTATGCTAGTGGCTGGTCCATAGCTGGCTAATGAAATGAGATGAAACGACTAGGATGGTGACGAGGAGAATACAACAAAAATATCACAAAATCCGTCTCCCATGAAGTTATTTATTTATTTATCATTCCGCGCACTTATTTATTGAGCTATGTATATCTATTACTCTTATATGCACACACCTATGCAATATGCACACACCTATGCAATATGCACACACCTATGCAATATCATGGAAAAATAATATCATTCGTGGTTCGATATGCCATAACATAGATAAATAATTGTATATCCATGTATATACTACATGTATCTACTGAACTAACTCTTCGTGCTCCTGGTCCCGCACCATGCCTCCGTAGCCTCCACGGCCTGCATCGAAGTCTTGCCTGAACTCGTCTCGTCGCTGGCCGCCCTTGATGCCTCGCCCGTACTGGCGGCCCTCGGCGAACCCCGGGTCCCTATCGATTTGAATGATACGGTCGTCGAGCTTCGTGTTGTTCAGGTACCTCACCGAGCGCAGGCTGTCCTCATGGTTGTGGTACTCAACAAAGCAGAACCCGCAGGGAGTTTTGCTGAACCGATCAAGGCCCATGATGACTCTTCTTACGGCGCCGGCCTTTGACAACAGCTCATATACCTGCTCCTCGGTCGTGTAGAACGACAAATTGCCTATGTACACTGTCGACGATACCTTTGCTTTATCTAAATCTTGCTGGCCCTGGGGTGATCGTCGTGCTTGTTTCAGCAAGTAATTGCCCAGCTTGTCTGTGCGCTCAGTTGAGTGCGGGCCGAACTGGTTCCTCCTCATTACTGCCGATTATCTGTGCCGTTTCGACCTTGCAACCTCGCCGCTGGCTTGTGCTATAGTATAGCTGCTAGGTACTGTTCTGGGTCGTGCTACTGCCCTTGGCCTGCTAGGACGATGGCTGCATGGCCGGCCTCACGCGCTAGCCGTATCTAGGTGCACAGACGACGTGAGGCCGTAGGTCGACGTGAGGCCTAGGTGGTCGCTGTGAAACCGTAGGTGCACGAAATTTATAATTTAGTAGTCTCAGTAGACTTAGTATACTTTAGCGAATTAAAAACCGTAGAGACAAGCTGTAGTACTCTATTGTGTGTCCCGTGGGCTAGCTGCGCGTAACAATACCTAGCGAGACAATATGAAGCGTGCAACGAAAATCACCTTCTCCACCGTTTAGTTGTAATTAATTGGCGCTACTCAATGGTGCCAATAACAGCTAATTTCTAGCTACAGTGGCCTAGCTCTTGTGGTATCCTCGTCGCAGTCCTGTGTGTGCCCTAGACCAGGCGCTAAGCCACTGGGGGACGGAGCTGTGCCCGAGCCGAAGCACACCTATTACACACCCGCCCGAACGCTCTCCTCAGCCTTGTTTTCGCGATCTCCACCCCATCTCGCTGGTGCCCGTGCCCGGTCGGAGCCGGTGCCACGTAGGCTCACGTGTCTGTGGTTTAATTATGTGTGAGGGATGTTGGGGCAAGGGGCAACGGGCGAACGCCACGGGATGCCGACGAAGTCCCAATTTATATTCTCTCTCCACACGGCCGCAGTAGTTCGCCTTCTTGTTCACCTCCTCCTCCACTCTCATTGCTGACCTTCTCATACTTTCATGGGAACGTCGACAACGAGAAATGCAGAAAGACAAAGTAGTAGCGGTTTGATAGAGTCGGAAGATGACGACCCAGGTATAAGAGGTTTATCCTCTTCATCAACCTCTAGCAAACAGCATCGGAATAATTCCCAATCTAAACATAAACCAGCTACGGACCCCTTAGATGCAGCGATAATCGACCAGTCCCAATTCTACTCTGGCAGCGCCGCGCTCAAGCTCGATCAGTTCGTTCTCGGCAAAACCGAGATCGCGCCCGAGATCGCTCAGGGCTCGCTGTGCCCGTCTTCGCATAGCGCCTTGTCGTCCCTAAAGGGCGTGGCCGAGGCCTCGCACTCGCGTGCCGACTACAAACGGTCGGAGGCCCGTGACGTGCCCCAGCCGGCGAAGGACCTCGCGTCGTCGCCCGGTGCGTTGACGTGGTCCTCGTCGTCCGTGACGTCGGCGAGCACGGGTGGCACGACCGAGTCCGAGGAGGATGCTGCATCTCTTTGTTTTCGAGACGCGTTCTACAGCATGCCCATCAAGGCCATGATCCGCCGCGTGTGCGTTGCCGGCTTGGAGCCGAAGTCGCGTAACACAAAAACGTTTTGCCTTTCAACAAGCGAGATCCGTGACATTTGTAAATTCGCGCACGCCCGTTTCGCGAGCGAGCCCGCTCTCTTGCGTTTGGACGCCCCTGTCCGCGTCGTAGGCGATTTGCATGGCCAGTTCCGCGATCTTATGCGTCTTTTCAAGAAGGGGGGGATGCCCCCCTCGCAGCACTACCTGTTCCTTGGCGACTACGTCGACCGGGGTAAGCAGTCGCTCGAAACGATTATGCTTTTGTTGCTCCTTAAGCTGCGGTACCCGTCGCACGTTCACATCTTGCGCGGGAACCACGAGTGCGCGGGCGTCACGAAGGTGTACGGTTTCTACGACGAGTGCAAGCGGCGCAGCAGTCTGAAGGCGTGGCGGACCATTGTTGACGTGTTCAACACCTTGCCCATTGCGGCGATCGTCGGCGGGCGCATTTTCTGCGTGCACGGCGGTATTTCGCCGAGTCTGTCCTCATTGAGCCAGATCGACGCCATCCAACGGCCGACCGACGTGCCCGAGTCCGGTATCCTCGCCGATCTTCTGTGGTCGGACCCGGACCCCCAGGTCAAGGAGTGGAGCCCGAATGACCGCGGCGTTTCATTCTGCTTTGGTCAGCGGTCTCTCGAGAAGTTCTGCAAGCAGCACGGCATCGACTTAGTTGTTCGTGGCCACATGGTTGTTGAGGACGGCTACGAATTTTTCGCCGGCCGGCGCCTTGTGACCGTGTTCAGTGCACCGAACTACTGCGGCGACTTCGATAACTACGGCGCAATGCTCAGCATCAATGCAGATCTCGTGTGCTCGTTCGACGTGATCGAGCCAAAATCGAAGACGCGCAGCGATGCGGGCCAGGACAAAAACGCGACGCCAACTTACCACGAACTTGGGAAACAGAAGAGCCACGGCCACCACGGCAAGACGAACGCAGTCTACGCGTGAGTCTTGAGCACAGGGAGGTCTGTACAAGTAGGCTTTGTTTGGATTGAGAATCTTTTTTATTTATTTAAGATCTCATGACGCCACGACATATACAAATTTTTATTCACATCTATAATATCACAATGCAATCTACACAGATAAACAACATAGTGAAGCACACGACGTTTAGGAACGATCTCGAGGAGCTCGTACGAACTTTTTTGTTTGTTCTGTTTGTTTATATTTGCTGTTCTAGTTCTTCGCGTCTTGTGTTTCTTTGCATGTTCATGTTCCCCTACGTTCACCTTCCTATTCATCTTCCTGCGTGCTTCACCCCTGCTCGATTATTAAGGCCCACCTACGTCTGCAGCCCTACTTTATCTGTTACTGCCTGACGCTGATAATGTCACAGCCGCAGGGAGCTTGCCACAGCCACAGTCGCATCTGCAAGCTTAGCGGCGCACAGACCTGCGCAAGAGCAGGTGGCACGGGTGAAGGGGTTGCGTGGCAGAATAAACAAACATAAACGTTAGCTCTATACATTTATAAATAATTTCTCTCTCCTATTTAATTTTTCCCTAATTTTCGATTTTGCGTGCGTTCAGACACGAAAGCCACGTCGTTAAAGCCTCATCGCCGGTCCGAAGGTTTCGGGCTGCACATACGTACACACGGACCCCGGAACACCTCCCCTCGCACGCATGCCCACACACGCATACTCACGCACGCATACCCACGCTGTGAGTTCAGCGACCCTCCCTCCTGTTCGCAAGGCCGCTAACCCTTTTCCGCTGAGGTGGCTTTAAATTATTAATAGATATGTAATGGGTTTCAGTAAGAGCTTTTAGACTGCTAGCGAGCGCGTCGGAATTCGAGTTAACCTACGAGAATAAGAAGCAACTTCGACAAATGAGTGCTCCAGCTTATCTTCTGGGTATTCACAATTTCAAAGGCCGGTCGGAGGACGAGCTCGACATAGCTCGCGGCGACTACGTGGAGGTTCTTGAAGACGACAGCGAATTCAACGATTCTTGGTATTTGGGTCGTAATTTGAACACAAATGCAACGGGGCTGTTTCCGAAATCGTTCACGGCACCCGTCACGAGCTTGCCACCGGATGTCCAGAGGAGGGCCGAGCAGTTGGAGGCCTATAACAGGCAGCAAGAGTCGGAAGACATGGCCACGGAACAGGAGGCGATTGCGGGCAGCCGGTTCGCTCCGTCAACCTACACAGGCCAGCAGTATTCTAATAGGCAGTCTTATGCTCTAGACAACCCGGCGCCGGTTCCTCAGCAGTCCGTCCCGGCAAGGCAGCCCGGGCAGCAACCTCAAGACCACAGATACCCCGAACAAACATACCCCGAGCAGACATACCCCGAACAGACATATCCAGAGCAGGGCTACCCAGAGCAGGGCTACCGAGAACAGGACTACCCACAACAGTACCCAGAACGCTACTCAGAACGGGGCTACCCACAACAGTACTCAGAGCAGAGACCAGCAGAGCAGAGACCAGCAGAGCAGAGACCAGCAGAGCAAGAATATGCAGCCGAGAAGGCCAAGTCCCCAGAAACTACACAGCCCGTACTTTCGAAGCTGTCTATAAACGAGCCTGTGTCGCCAAGCACGGACCAGAGCGTGGCGACAAATTCAGGCCCGAACTCGGCGTCTTCTGTCGACCCGACGTTCGATAGCGCATACGTGAAGCAGCAGGACCACTTTGTCTACCCTCCGAAACAGCCCAGCAGCCAAACTAGCGATATAGATGCGGCAATTTCCGCAATGCAAGCCCCGTCACGAGAGTCCTCGACGCGAAGCACTATGCCAAGCACGCTAGCGACGTCCGAACCGGTCTCCAGAGAACCTTCGTTCAACAAGCAGGTACCAGGCCCGAACTCGGTGCTGCAATGGACACCACAGAATGTCGAGGCGTATTTCGTGTCGAAGGGGCTCACTGAGGATGCGCCGAAATTTGTCAAACACCGCATCACAGGCGCCATTCTCCTCGAAATGGATCGCGAAACGCTCAAAGAAATCGACATAATCAGCTTCGGGCCGCGGTTCGAGATCGAAAAGGAGATCCGCTACCTTCGACAGCTTGTCGGCTTCGTCGTCTCGAGCCCGCAGTCGCCGGGAACCCCCGTCAGCCCGAACACGTACGCATCTACAATGCTCGGGTCGCCGGCAGCAGCAGCGTCAATGAGTTCAGTTTTGAACACGCCCCTAGCCTCGCATGCGCCGCAAGCAGGTAACGGCTACCAGGGGTACTTCCCGCCGTCCGACGGGAGCAGTGTCAACGGTGGGTTGGCACCACCGCTGCACACGCAACGCAGCGCTCAGGACTTCACGGCATCGCAAACGAGTCTGTCTGCATACGAGCGTGAGCGAGCGAGCCAAAATGGCTTCAGCTTCCCGAGCAACCAGGGCCGTGCCCGCACGCAGGCAAGCTCGAACGGAAATGCATACGCAAACAACACCTACGCGTCCCATACTCAGGGGCCGGCTCCGACTCACGCCCCGGCGCCGAGCCAGCCGATATCGATTGCGAGTTCTCAGCAAAAATACCCATATCCTCATCATGCGAAATCTCCCTCCGGAGGAAACTTCAGGCTCAAGCAGCCCGGTGCTGCTGCATCGGAGGAAGAGATTACGGGCTCGCTCTCTTCGAACTTCTCCATGCGTCACAATGCTACGGCCGTGGCAGCTGCTCAGGCAGCGGAGTCTGGCCACCACAGACGCAGCTCGAGCGCAACATCCCGGTACTCAGTCATCCCGAGTACAAGCCAGCACCAAAGGAACAGGACGCTCGATGACTGGGATGCTAACCTGCCTCCCGCTCTCGAGGAGGGAGGTGCCGGGTCTGTAAATGGGTCGATAAATGGATCTACGAAGGGTCACCGTCGAACGGAGTCGCGGAACTCCGCATTCCGCAGGGCAAATGGCCAGGATTTGGCGTTGGCTAATGGCAACTCAGCTGCTATTCAGAGAGCAAGTCATTCTCGTGCAGCATCCACGGACTCAAAGAAACAGAAGCGGCGTTCTTCAATGCTGTCGTTGCTGTCCGTCAGCCCGAAAAAGACGTCGCAAGGTGCAAGTAGCGTAGGTTCGCCGAATTTGGGCTCTCCCGTTGGCACGCCGAACTCGTCGCAGTCCTCTAAGGACTCGATCACACATACTGCTAATGGCAAACGCTCGAGCTCTGACAACACGCCTACATTGAAGTCAATCATGAGGACGGGGCTCGGAAAGCAGAAAACAAGCGCATTCCAAGAGGGTATTCAGAACGTGACTGCGGAGAAGGCTGCAGCCACGGCGGAAAAGTCGGGGTGGATGCATAAACGAGGCGGTTCAGGACTCGGAGTGTGGTCGAAACGGTTCTTCACCTTGCACGGAACAAGGCTGTCTTACTTCACAAACTTCAAAGATACAAAGGAGCGAGGCTTGATTGATATCACGGGCCACCGTGTTGTTCCCGTTAAGGACCATGAGCTGCTTGTTAGCTTGAGCGCGGCGGGAATGGGAGCTGGACGGCATTGCTTCAAGCTGATTCCTCCAGGCCCTGGATACAAGAAGGGCGTCGCGTTTACTGCACCGAAGGTCCACTACTTCGCAGTCGAGTCGGCTGAGGAGCTCCGTCTTTGGCAGGCAGCACTCATGAGCGCAACGATTGAGCGTGACGAGTCTATCCCTGTCGAGTCAACTTGCAAGCTTCCCACGATCTCATTGTCCAAAGCTCAAGAGCTAATGGCTGAAAGATTGAAAACCAAGGGCGACATCGGGTCTTTGACTAAATAAAGGTCCGCGACGCCTCATTCATGCTGATGCTGTTGATGTTGTAGGATTGCGGCTTCAAAATTTTACTGGCATGTTTCTTTTTGGTCAGATGTGATCAAACTTTTGTACTATAGAGCCTGCACTGCGAAAGGTCACGGAACTTGATCTTCTGTATGCTGCGGGTAATGCGACCTGTCTCGCAACGCTATTCTAATGTTCCCACTTTTTCTCATGTTAACCTTTTTTTATTTATTCATTTTTCTATAATTTTGTTTCACAGGTCTTGTTGTATGCGCCTCAAGTGATGATGGTTGCATTAATTATTATGAATATTATGAAAATGGCGCTTCGTAGGCCAGTTTAGTTGTGCCTCCAAGGAGTGCTCAGCATTCGTCTCATATGGAGTCGAGTTCTTTTCGTATCATCATGCTCATTTTTGGAGCTAGCTGCTGGGCTTCAGTAAACCTTTGGACAGCCATCTCGCCCTCGCCAAGACCCTTGTGTGCTCGCGCGATAGCAAAGTGTATTGCGGAATCCTCAGGGGCTACCTTCTCGATCTCGGTGAGTTCTTTCAACGCCTCCTGGAACATTCCGGACTCCAAGAACGCTTCAGCCTTCCGGTATCTCGGCATTGGCGATGTGGGGTCGAGCTGGCAAGCCCGCTCAAACTGCACCAGTGCTTGTGCCGTCTTCCCGCTGGCTTCAAGCACAGCTCCCATAAAACACAGCAACACTGTGTTGTTCGGGTTCAAGCGGATGGCCTGGGCAAACTTAGTCTCGGCAAGGTCGTACTGCCCAAGGCTATAATGAACAGTGCCGATTCCGTACCAGGCATTGTAGTGCTGCGGGTTTGCCTGAATCGCCTTCCCGAACGTGTCGAAAGCATTCTCGAGTTCGTCATTCGCAATGTGCTCGTAGCCCATCAATGTGTACGCATACGCGCTTCGCGGGTTGATTTTTGTAGCTCTTTGGAAACACCGGATAGCATTCTGGGTATCGTGACGCAACGAGAACGCGTTTCCGAGTGCGCACCAGCTTTGCCAGCTACGCCGCAAGCGCGACGTCTTTGTCGTGAACTCGTAGCCGAGCATGGAAAGCTTTGAGTCTCTTTTGAGATGCCATAATGCAGTGGAGAGATACTCTACGTCACGCGCACGGTCGGGCTGTATGCTGCGCAGTAGCTCAAAAATTTCAACGCACTCATTGTACTTTCCGAGCTCGAGCAGGAGCCTGCCCCTCAGCGACAGCACAAACGGCGTGGCTCTCACGGAATCAGATAGTGACTGGACTTGGCTGAGCGCCTCGCTAAATTCAGCCTGCGAAAGCAGCTCTAGGGCCTCGGCTATTGTTTCGAGGGCCTCCACGCCGGCTTTGCTTCCTAGCGTGGACCCAGCTTCGTGCCGAGGAGACGCGAAGATGCCCTTCCCTAGGGAACTAACAGAAGTCTGGTCCTGTCTTCTAAACGAGAGCGAGAGCATTCGGTCCTGCTTACGCCGCCGCACACCTATATGTGCTCCTGCGCCCAGATTGCCCGTTGCGTTGCCCGTCGCCATGTTCCCGAGCCCATTATGGTTTGGTGGTGGCCCATGCGTCGGGGTCTGGAACATCCCATGGCCGTTTTGGCCGCTTATTGACCTATTCCCGGGAATGTTCCCGTTCAGGATGCTGCTGAAATTCGAGCCTCCTCCTCCTGCCCCTCCTCCTGGTCCTGCCGTGAAGAGGCCCGAGCCATGAATGCTTGGACTCGGTGCAAACACAGAAGCCGCGGCGGGTTGATTAGGGCCTCTGGGGATCATCGGAGTGCTGAGAATCCGTCGAGGCGTAGCTGTTTGCCTAGGAGTCGAGGTCACTGTTTGCGTAGGCGCTAAGGACGTGTCGTCCTGATGCAAAGAAGGAGGTGGATGCCTAGGTCCTGAGAGCGACACACCAAAAGGATGTGCACTTTCTTGGGCCTCGACAGCAGCAACCTCACTGAAAGGGTCTCCAAAGCGCGAGAACAAGGTCTGGGTCTTCACTTTCACGTTTGTCAAGCTGCATAGGGCAATGACGTTCTCGAATAGGTACGGGTTCAGGCGCACGGAGGTGCTATACTCTTGCACAGCAGCCTCGGCATTAGTCAATGCCTGGAGTTTTGCGTACAGCAAATGGAACGCTGCCGGACTGAGCTCGCCTCTGCCCAAACGCAACGGCAGGGGCAGGTCGTTCTCGAGGGCCCATACTTTTCTGGAGCTGTCCAGCACTTTACATCCCTCCTGGGCCTGCTCGAGCTTGTAGCAGCTCTGGGCATAAATCCAGACGCACCCTGCGTGCTGGGGGTGTGTTTGGCACACCCTTTTCGCGGTCTCGTACTGGCCACGCCTGTACTGCACGTAGCCGAGCAGATACCGCGTGTCTGCGTTGTCCTCGTTCGCTACCAATTGTTCGGCAAGCAATTCCGAACCGTCTAAAAGGTCAAGATCTAAACACTGCCATATTTGGTTCGCAAGCAGTGCCATACGCTTCAAAGGCTACTGTGGTTTGAGGCAGCGGTTGTTGTTTGTGTATATATGGCTTGGGTCGCGGGGTGCTTTGTAACTGACCCTCACTCATGTCAATACAAGTAGTGTCTATTTAGTGCTCGCGATTCTATGCCCGCGGGGATAGTGAGCTAGTTAAAGGTTGACAGTTCGAACTTGTGTTATTTATCTGAAATCAGTATGCCTGGAATGCTGAAATATTCGATATAAGACGGCATTGCGTATTTGTGCTGATCGGGAGTCCGGCACGGTGTGCAGGCAAAGTGGCTTGCATAAGTGCAGTGGAACCACCTTCGAGCAGGAGACACCTCCGCTATGACTGCTCCGCCGAGGATACTTGCACAGGGGTCAACGCGAACTACAAGGCACATTTCAAAACGGTATTTCTCTTAAATTAAAGGTACATTAGAGCATTTAGAGTAAGCTGGCCCTCATCGTCGGCTATCGTTCCTGCGACTGTTTCCCTGTGACGAGTGTAGCTCTTGGCGCTTCGCATGCCTTTCTTCAATGATGTCCTCCAGAAGCTGATCCGGAATCTTGATGTATTTTACTGAGTACCCGCGTAGGTACAGCTCGGGGAACTCTTTGCCAGAGCCCGCCTCCGAGTCCGAGCACCTCACGTTTTCGAGGGTAACGTTCATGAAAAGGTCGCAGGCCTGCATTCTGCCGGTATACTTGCGGCCCGACTTGCACTCCACACTGATTTCCTGGCCTTGCGCCGCATTAAGAAGAGTTATAGGCAGCATTTGTGGCCAATTTGTAGCCCAATACTCTGCGTTCTTTAGTGAAGGTAGAGTAGGTAGGCGGGCGGTGTTCCACAGCACGAGTTACTAAGCTTAGTAGTGGGACGTCGTTGTGGTTGTGGCCGTCGTAGTCGTAACTGTGTAGCTCCTGGATTGCAGTTTAGAGGCAGACTGCAAGTATATTTACGTTTGCAAACCTTGATGAATATAGCGAATTAAGACCGCTTATACGAAATATAGGAACTATTTAATTTGCTGGGCGATCGGCGTCGCCTACATATGCGAGCCTGCCACGTAAACACAGTAGCTCCGCACGCCACACCAAGCACGAGTTCACCAGTCTTGAACGCACTCACGCGCCGAAAGGGCACTGCAACCCAATTTCGAGGCTCACGAGTCGCCCGTGCTTACCTTGGGGCCCTCCCTAATTGAAGGAGCTCGGGTGCCGATGGTTAAGGTAAGGGCGCGGGCCTTTACCCACGTACGGCCCACTCTCCCCACGCACTGTAATCTGAGTCTCGTACGCGACCGCCCGTAAAGTCTGTTTACCACAAAGTCAGTCCAGGTTGTGGCACCGTGACAAGTAAAAACACATGGCACCGGTCTATGCCGCAAAATATTCGAACGTCCCTGTTTGGGTGTCGACTGTCAAAAATGTCAGTGTAATGCGTCGCCAGGGGGACGGCTGGGTGAACGCTACTCACCTGCTCAAGGTCGCTGATTTCGACAAGCCGCGGCGTACGAGGATCCTCGAACGCGATGTACAGACTGGCGAGCACGAAAAAGTCCAAGGCGGGTACGGCAAGTACCAGGGAACCTGGATTCCGGTGACGCGGGCCCTGGAACTCTCCGAGCAGGTGGGCATTCTCGACCTCGTGCACGACTTGTTAGTGTACGTGCCTCAGGAGGGCGTGGCCACAGAAGAGCTGCCCCGCCAGCCAAAGGCCGTGGGAGCTCCTCGTAAACAAAACAAGTCGGCGGATGCTGGAGGACCCGGAGCCGGCAGTAAGCCGAAACGGGCCCGGAAAATCAACAGCGTTCCGGGCCCCGCAGCCATGCACATGGCGCCTCGCGCCCAGGCCATGCAGTCCATGCCGCCAACTATGAACAACTCTTTCTCTCAAATGCATTGGCCACAGTACTCGCCGCAGTCTCCTTACACCCCGACCCAGCATATGAACCCGCAGCAGGCACAGATGGCCGGCATGCCCATGGCCGGCATGCACCAGATGTCGCAAATGCCACAGTATTCCATGGGGATGAATCCCGGAACGCCTTACCAACACCAGTATGGCCAGGGTGTTGGCTTGGGGGCTGGCGCAGGCGCTGGCATGGGGATGATGGACACACCGCACAACAGCTCGGGCATGCGCGACCCGGAGCAGTTGACCACACAAATGGCCTCGGCTGTGTCGTCGCCGTCCCTGAGCTCCTCAGTGCTTTCGTCGGACGGGTTCTCCGATGATGAGCGGCCGTACTTGGGAGGTGCGTCTCTATACAGCCGGCAACGGCAGTCACAAAGCTCTGCTGAGCCTGCCGTGGCAGCGCTGCGCTCGAACGCGGGGCCCTCGGGAATGACAGGGTTCCACGGCTCGGCCCACGGAGATGCGCCAATCAACATGCAGGGACCAAGCCAATACATGGCAGACTACTCCTCAAAACTACTGGACTTCTTTATGAGCCCCGACAAAAGCGTGATTCCGGCAACGCTTCTTCACCCTCAGCCAGGACCACACATCAACCAGCCAATCGACGATGAGGGCAACACGGCGTTTCACTGGACATGCGCCATAGGACGAATAGAGTTGATGCGGGCATTGCTCGAGGCGGGCGCAGACATCAAGGCCATAAACCACGCAGGCCAAACGCCACTCGTTCGCGCGGTCATGTTCACAAACAACTACGAGGCACGCACGTTTTCGCGCGTCCTTGAGCTGCTCGTGGACACGGCGTCCTATATTGACCCGAACGGCCGCTCAATTTTGCATCACATCGCGGGCACAGCTTCGAGCAGCTCGCGCTCAGCGGGCGCCCGGTACTATGCCGAGATAATCCTCGCAAAGCTGCGCTCCTCGCCCGAGCTCGTCCCAAATGGGTTCAGCGCGTGGCTAGACCACCAAGATCAGCATGGGGACACGGCGCTGCACATTGCGTGTCGCAGCGACTCACGGAGACTCGCGAAAGTTCTGCTCAGCTACCATGCACACCCTCTAATCCCGAACAAGGCTGGCATCACGTCCGAAGAGCTGTTGAAACGCACGAAGCACAAACGCGGAACGGCGAGCGACAAGTCGCAGTCTAGCAAAGGCGGCAGCGATTTAGCAACGGATGCGAAAAGAAGCATGGCACTGACGGCAGCAAACCAGGCCTCGCAGGTAATCACGGGCTACTTGACAGACATGGCGAAAACTTATGACACTGACTTGGCGAACAAGGACAGCGACATTGCGCAAGTCCAGGAGCTGCTCGACCGCGTGCGCCAGCAGGCATCTGAGATCGAAATGCAGATACCAAAGCTTCAGGATGAAATCGGCTCGAGTGAACATATACAGATGGAGACCGAGAAGCTCGAGCAGGACGCACGCGAGAAGGCCGAGCACTTGCGACACGTCCTTGAGCGATCGCAAGCCCGGGATCTCGCAATCATCGTACAAAAGGAAGAGACAGATATTCACCAGGAGCTGAAACAGCAGTTGAACGACGGCCAGGGATTCAGCGAAGTCGAGCAGCGGTCGCTGGCCCGTCGTCTCGCAGGAATGCAGCAGCGTCGCCAATCTTTGCTCGACGAAATCATTGTTCTTTACGGCAACGCAGGGTCGCTCGAACGAATTGGAAAGTACCGCAAACTCGTCGCTAATTGCTGCGACCTCAGAGAAGAGGAGGTCGACAACTACCTCGAGGGCATTGCACAGGCTCTTGGGATTACACGTGGAGCATAGTCATGAACATTTACTTTTCTTAATTATTCTTTGAACATTTGTAGTGCATTGCGCGATGCAGCCTCGTGCTCCTACACAGATCCACAGACATTGCTTCTGCTTCAATTTAGGTAGATTCTCTTTAAAGTCATTATCACGATAGCCATAGAATATAATTGTCAGACCATTTGCTTAATTTCCCGTATTTAACGTGGTAAGAGTTAATATTTTTTGTCCGCGGCCCAAACTTTCCCCACAAACATGACTCTCTGCTCTGAATGCGGCCATAGTAGTGGTGCCAGGGACACTGGAATATGCCTGGGGTGGTGATGTGCCTGGGTGAATATGTTCTTGGGTGGAAGATATTAAGGGTAGACCACACGTGACGAACAGGAAGAAAAATATTGGAGACAACAAGAAAATATATATTCATTTGTTCAAGCTAAACTATCATGGGCAAAAAGAATCCCTCCAATGAGGATTTAGAAAGTGCCGTGCGTGATCTTGGAGGCAACGAAGATGATTTGAAAATGCTTGAAGATGCCGACTTCAGCGGGTCTGATTTCGAGGATGCAGGCTCGAAGCCAGGAAACAATGCTGCCAATTTGGCAGATGATGTAGCCAAAATGTGGCAGGAGCTCAGCGGGAAAGATTATAAACCTGACAATGCCCGTTTGTCGAAACAAGACAAGAAACGAGACTCTGCAAAGGGACCTAAAGACGCTGTCACCAAGAAAACTACCGAATCTCAGCCGGAGAAGTCGCGAAAGGATAAGTCTCAGCAAGAGAAATCCAAAGAAGAAGAGAAGCCCAAAGAGAATGTCAAGGCTAAAAAGGAGCCTCACTCGAAACAATCGCAAAATTCGGAGAAGCCCTTGGTAAATAACAAAACGGAGAAGCCAGCTCCGAGCCTGCCCCCACAGGTCTTGTCAAAAAAGCAGAAACAGGCTTGGGAAAAGTACATTGCGACACTGGTTCACCCAAGGTCTTCACTGGTGGTTGAAGGCGGGCAAGACTGGTCTAGTTTGGGCAATGACATTCAACCTGATCCGAAAGAAATGCCCGACCGTGAAATTGCCGAGCAACTTAAGGCCAAAGCACAAGAGCTTCTAGACATTGACAACCAGATTTATTTCAAGGAAAGGTCCAGTGATCGAGAATTCACAAGCTCTCTCGAGTTCTTGAAAAGCGGAACCTTTTCGGATCAGCTTGGTACCTTATCGATTTTGTCCACAGACTCTCCTTTGCATTCCGTGAAATTTCTGACAAATTTACACTCGAAGTGTGAGGTGAAGCACCGTGAGAGTGCTTGTAAGGCCTTGGAGGTGACCAAGGATCTTTTGGTGTCGCATGTCCTTCCTGACAGACGGCTTCGCTGGTTCAGGGAACAGCCCTTGAAGGTAGGCGTTCCCATGGCCACCTTGGTCGCTTGGTGCTTTGAGGACTTTTTGAAGCGCTATTTCTTCCAGATCCTACAAGTAATGGAGCGCTTGCTCGTGGACACTGTGGAGAATATTCGATCTCGCACTTTGCAGTGCGTATTCTCGTTCTTCCAGCAGAAGCCTGAGCAGGAGGCGAATCTGCTTAGGTTAGGACTGAACAAACTTGGAGATCCTGCTGGGAAAGTCGCGTCTAAGGTGAAGCGTCTGCTCATGGATGCGCTACAGATGCACCCGGGTATGAAGTCCATTGTAGCCACAGCCATGGCTGAGCTTCTCGGCCGTACCAACGACTACCGCACAAGATACTATTCCATTGACACTTTGAGCGAGTTCATTCTCAGCAACAGAGACTCTGGGCTCGCAAACCAGCTGATCTACATCTACTTGAATCTGTTCGAGCGCTTGCTGGCCGAAAATAAGGACGCGAAAGATGAGCGCGTCGAGAAGGCTCCTGTGAAGGGCAAGCAGAAATCTGGTAGCAGGTTCAGACAAAAGCGCGGTAAGAAGGGCGGTATCAGGCAAGCTCAGATGGACACGAACGAGATGGAAAACCAGCAGCATGCGCGACTAGTGGCTAAGATCTTCACGGGCCTTAACCGGGCATTCCCTTTCTCTAATCTCAACCCTGAAGTCTTCGACAAGTACACCAACACTCTGTACCACATGAGCCACTCGTCGAACGTCGGTACGTTTATCGAAGCCCTTAGTTTCATTTTTCAGCTGTCGAGGGCCTCGAGCTCTGCAGTTTCGAACTCTAAAGTGGACGACAGGTATTACCGTGCTCTTTACGACAGTTTGCTGGACAATAGACTTGCGCACTCGTCTAAGTTTGCCAAATACGTGCACCTTCTACTCCGTTCCATGGCTGAGTTGAAGGCTGAGAGCGAAATCGCTCGTAGCAACGCATTCAGCAAGAGGTCGTTACAGATCGCATGCAACTTGTCAGAGGTAGGCGCCGCTGCGAGTCTCATTCATGTCGCAGGCATGACCCCGCACACACACCGTCTGGCTCACGGGCAATCGACTGAAAGTGACGAAACTGTGGATGAGTACAATCCAAAGCAGCGTGACCCGCGCTTCGCGAAGGCCGAGACTTCTAAGGCATGGGAAGTGATCCTGCTTGAGCAGCACTTCCATCCGACTGTTTCTCTTTACGCTAGGAATATTCTAGCTCCTGATGCCGAAAAAGTGGCCTTGGATGTTCCTGACATTGAACAGTACACTGTGAACAGCTTTTTGTCTAAGTGGTCTTACAAGAAGCCAAAGGCCAAGGAAAGCACAAAAGGTGGAAGCATCTTCCAGCCCCTTTCTGGATTCACGGATCTTACTCTTGGAATCAGACAACAAAAGAAATCTACTGATCTTCCTGCGTCCATGCAGGACTGGAAGAGCAAGAGTGCGAACGACATCGCTCCAGAAGAGCGGTTCCTGTACGAGTACTTCAATTCAATGCCTGAAAGGAAGCCTAAGAAGAGCGAAACCGATGGCAAACAGTCTCAAGAAGATGAGGATATCGATGACAGTGACGCTGAAAGCATTCCCGAAAATGAAATCAATGAAGCTATGAGCCGTAGTGGTCCTGGCGATCTCGGCGGCACGGAACTTGACTTTGCTGATATAGACGAGGATTCAGACGAAGACGGTGATCTCGAAGGTGAACTGGCCGATGCCTTTGCCGATGAGGATATGGAGGAGTCTGATGAAGATGAGGCTAATGGACACTTCGAGGAGTCCGAGGCCGGCAGCGAAGGTGAAGAAGAGATTTCAGCTGGTGAGGCCGAGGCTCTTGGTGACGACGACTTCGCTAACTTTGACGGTGCTGCAAATGATCTTGAGGTCCAGTCAAATGACGACTCCGCAGACAAAAAGAAGAGAAAGCGCGCTTGGGCGGAGTACCCTACATTCTTGGATGCAGACTCGTTTGAGCAGTTGTATGCGCAGCAGGAAAAGCCTAAAAAGCGGCGCTAGATTAATTCTGATGTAGACGTACTATGATGATGTTTATAACTTCCACAATACTATGGGATTGTACATATATTGGGTGTGTTTGTTGCGTGCAGATTTTCTGCATACAGAGGTAATGACGGAAAAACTTGATTTTACGTGAAGCAAAATAATATTGTTCACTAGAATTGAGACTAGAGTGCTGAGGATTGCGACTGGTCAGAGTAAATCGATCCAAAAAAAAGAGACTCTGGCGGGATTCGAACCCGCAACCGTTGCCGAATTCCAGTTCGAGGTCCGGAAGACAAAATCCTACCATTAGACGACAGAGCCTTATACTGTAGCCCGCCCAGGTCACTGGGCTAAATCCGGCTGTGTTCATCTAAAAGGCTGCACATGCACTATATATGTGCTACTAGCATTTAATAGACACGCAGCAACGGTATTCAGTCTATTACAAGGCGTGTAGCGACAAAAAAATATCTTGTGCGAAATTCAAGTTGAACAACTCTCAAGACGCGTCTGGAGCCCGCGTTAGCTTTTGATAGCTCTTTATTTGAGCGAAAACACTGGAAGCCGCGGGCGCGCTAAGGCCAGCCTCATTAGTCAATCATCCCTCACCTATTTCCAGAGAGTGAACGAGAAGAGACTGTATGGAGAAGAACATGGACCTTGAGTCCTCTCCTATCCAATCCTCGTTCGCCGAGAATAATTTGCCACCGGACAGACTAGAGAAGCTGAGACGAAAGAAGGTATACAAGCTTAACAAGCAACTCCACGGTGAGCTCACGAAGAACGTGGAGCTACACAACCAGTACAACAGGGCAATATCAATCCTTCGCCGAGTCAATTCGCAAAATCAAGATCTTCTTGAAGTACTTTCGGATATGGGAACTGAGAACCCGACGCTCGCACCAGCTCCTAGAGGGGTTCCTATGCCGAAGCAGCAGGAAGATATGTTCAATATCCTCAACAGCTAAAGGTTCTATCAGAGGATCGCAATACCAGAGAGAGTCGAACAAGGAAATCTTGTCTTGGTTCCGAGATTCAAGCCTCGCCTCGTTACTTTTCATGTACCATTACGCAGAAGTGGCCGGATACAAGTATTCTCCAAGAGCCTATACATGAAAGAACTTGAAAATACAGACAAGCCAATTCGTTTAGGCTTCGACCCTCCAGGTGAAAGTGTGTACTGGACCAGAGACATCCACATACGCCAATAACGCATGCATCTCATGGAGTCGACTTCAGCAGTATCAGTCTATACAGTGCCAGTCTATACATAGCATATACAATAACAGTAAACACGAAATCACGTCCTTCCAGTCGTTTGTTTTCATCTTTCTTCTAGTTTTTATTTAAGCCGGCGGAATGTAGTTCTCCGCCCACTCAATCTCCTCTGCTGGAGGCAACTGGGCTATGATATGGTCGTATCGGACGTACCAGTAAAGAGCTCCGAGCGCAATTATTGACAGGGCAGCCAAAGGCGACGCGAAGTATGGGAGACCCGAATTGTTGGTTGGCGGCGGGATCCATGGAAATAGCGTCATGATGAGATTTGCAATCAAGAACACAACAATGAGAGCCAAAGGCGCCGTGTACCCACGACTCTTGTCCCAGTTCCACTTACTCGGGTTTCTGTGAACGGCTATAAGCCCTGCTGTGATCAACAATGCGAACACTGTGACCGGATAAGTGCTTGCATCAACGACGAAATTGTAAACATCGCCCTTAGGAGGCAGACTGATAGTCAGGGCCGTCATGATGAAGTGTAACATGAGACCAAACACGGGCGTCCCCCAGGGCTCGTTCGACTGCAGGTAGTTCGATAGCGGCATAATATTGTGCCTTCCCACCTCCTGGATAACACGGCTCGCCGCGTAGGTGACCACGAGGATATTACCCAGATTCGAAAGGCAGATGACAAGGGGCAATATCCGAGTTGAGGCCGATTCGCCAAAGAGCTTCAGCAAAAAGATACCCGCAATTACCACTCCAGAATCGCCGATCTCCTCTTTGGGGATGACGGCAAAATAAGCATAGGTACACAACGTGTACAAAGTCGTGATGCCAACAATGGCGATGAGGCCCGCTCTGATCACCGTGCGCCGCGGATCTTTGACTTCGCTCATCACCATATTGCAGGTCTCCCACCCGCGGTACGAGTAAGACACGCGCAGCAGCGCAACACTCCAGTCGTACGCGCCACCGCCAAAGCCGTCATTTTTCCACATTCCAGGCCCGAAATTGTGGTTCGAGACCGCACCGCCGTCGTACTTTATGACGCCCAAAGCAAGCAGGGGCCCACAAGTGGCGATAAACACGAGGACAAGAACCTTGATGAAGCCCAAAGAGTTGAAGGCAACCTGTCCTGCGCGGGGGAAGCGTGCATGCAAGAAGCAAATTGCGCCTACGGTGGCCATGGCAATCCACCGCGTGGCCCGCTCGCTGGGATCCACCCCCAGTCCCAATTGCACATAATTGCCAAACGCATAGCTGTTGGAGGTGCTGAATCCGAGAAATACAGCACTGAAACAGAACACAGTCAGGGCGAGCCTTGAGGGCCAGTAAAACACGCGCTCGAGGTAGTTTTTCTCCCCGCCGCTTTGGGGCATTTGGAGCCCATACTCAAGGTATATGGAGAAGCCACAAGCAGCCAGGCCACCGCCAATGACCCACAACAGAATTGAAAAGCCCACGTTGCCCGTTAGCTGGTATATGGAACTTGGTATAGAGAAAATGCCTGTTCCAATGATACGATTCAGTATGAGGAACACAGACGAAACTACGCCAAGATGCCTTCGCGAGCTTTCATAGACAGCAAGCAATGGATCTTGCTCGGACACGGAATTGGACATGCTATGCCAAATCCCGGTCTGATGCGTGTAAGTGGCCTAAAGTTGGAGGCGAAACCTGTTGTGCTAGGCCGTGTGGACGCTCTGGCCCTGTTCGGCCGTGGGGGATGCAACGTGACGCGGTAAGGGTATGCGCGGACGGGTACCAGATTGCACCATAACCTCTGTTGGACATGTACGAAGGGGAGCAGGCCTTAGTGCATGCATGCCCAGCGTGCGAGCTTGAGATTTTGTATTCAGTTGATTGCATTACAGAGACTCGAGATACCATGTACGGGTAACAGACGAATCATATGACGCATGATTAAATCATTTAAACTAGTGGAGAGGTGAGTGTGTGATATGATATGACACGCATACTGCGGTTATGGTCGGGATGATGGCCGTGCTTTGACACACATGTAATCAAACAATTGTCGCAATTGAAGTGCATTAAAGACTGGATTTATTATTAGGGAACGAGAATGGCATAAAAAAGATTTTTGCAGATGTTAAATTAGTATTAAATAAA
This sequence comes from Starmerella floricola, assembly GCA_030579735.1. Taxonomy (NCBI): domain Eukaryota; kingdom Fungi; phylum Ascomycota; class Dipodascomycetes; order Dipodascales; family Trichomonascaceae; genus Starmerella; species Starmerella floricola. Next base: position 80,318 of record JAKTRP010000019.1, on the reverse strand, counting down.
TAGAATGCGAGGAGGAAGGGCCCTGTGCAAAGCCGTCTATGCAATTTGTGTGGCATCCTCAGCGGGCTGTACATGGGTCTCGGCGGGCTCCTTCTTCTCATTAAGAGACTTGTTCGAGTCCGATTCACTAGCAGACGAGTCCGAGGAGGTCTCTGCTTGGATCTGCTTTTGAATCTCCTTCTCCTTCTTCTCCTGAGCTCGCTTCTTATGCAGGGTCATGATGGCCACAATTATGGCAATAACAACTGCAGCAGAGCTGAGGCCTAGTGCAAATGACATGCAACCCCTCGAGGCTGCGAGAGTGTTACCCGGATCTCTCTTCAGGATTTCACTCTCAACCGTGCCGGCAATACCCAAGAACATGGACATGCCGTACATCACCATTGTGGTCAACAAGCTGCCTGCCATACCCTGCAGTTTTGGTGGCAGCTCGTCACTCAAGATGATGGAACCCGCGGGGAAACTCCAGTCCATTCCCCAGACGCCCAGAATCCACATGCCCATACTTTGTCTAAAGAAAGTCTGGTGCACGGGCATCGTGAGCATCATGATGTCACTGCTCATGAACATGAGCATCGAGACGACGAGGAGATACTGAACGCGGATTCGTGAAATGAGATAGCCGCACACAAGAGCAGCGCACATTCCACTGATTACCACAGGAGTCATTGTTGCACCAGCCGCCAGCGGGGTGTAATGACGGAGTTCCTCGATGAACACGAAGAACCTGTAGAACAGAATACCGAAAGATCCCCAGCTCAAGAGCAGAACGAGTAATGTGAGCATCATTTTGACATCCCTCATTACTTGTCGGGGGAACAACGGGTTCACTGGGTACTTGTTTTCGTACCAGAAGAACACTCCAAGCTCAACCATACTAATGACGAGCAAAGCAATGATGTACGGCGTGCCCCAGCCAACGGACGGCGCCTGGTTCCAAGTGAAGTTGAAAAGAACTAGAGACGTCACGCCAAGCCCGCAGCCGATCCAGTCCACGCTCACATCAGGCTCTTCCTTCTTATGAGGAGTAATGTATGGAATTGACCACCAAGCAAGAACAAGGGCGATGGCGACGCCAATTGCGTAGTGGTAGAACACCCACTCCCAGTGTGGAGTGAGTGTAGCAATTAAACCATCGATAATGGGTCCTACACCACCGCCCAGCGGTGCGCTCAAACCAATGAGCGAGAACACCATATGCTTTCTGCGAGTTCCGGGTCGGTAAACACGGCCCGCAGCTCCCATCACGTTCGGCAATACGAACGCTAGGCCAGCGCCGGTCATCGCACGGCAAACTATGAAAAACGTGGCAGTCGGTAGGTATGCAGCGACTCCGCACAGTATGCTCCAGATGAGCGTCCACACATACCCCCACAAAATTGTGGCTCGCAAGCCGTAAATATCACCAATTCGACCACTTACCAAGATGAGAGTTCCCTGGGCCAACGAGAAGCTCGACATGAACCAGGTTCGCTCGTTCTCGCCACTGTGGTAGTATTTGCCCAAGACTTGGAGAAGCGGTAGAGCAGCATTCGAGGCTGCCTGCGTAAAGATTTGGCCCAAAAGAGCAGAGGCTATGAAGGCATACTCCAATTTCGGGTTTTTAGCAAAAAAACGGGGGTCAGTGAACTTCTCAGAAGTCTGCATCTGCATGTTGGGGACCGCAGTTCCCGTCTCGCCTCCCATTCGCAATGCTTGAAAGGGTAGTGAGATAAGAGAAAAGCTCAACAGTTGGGTATGCAATGATGCGTCTAGGGGCGAACACCTTGGATTTAAATATCTTATCGGAATCCACCATTAGAGCGTCTCCTCTTTTTTTCCGCATATGTACAGTGGTGAGCTGACATCTAAAACCCTATTCCTTTATGCAAGTTCAATTTTGTGGCCGCGAGTCCGCGAGCGTTTAAAAACGAAACGCATGGCCGTATAAAAATAGGTAGAGGGCGCCACGAGCCCAAATTTTGGAATCATATAGAGTTTACAACGCAGTTCAAAAATGGGCGGTCGCCTAGCCAAAATTTGCTGGTCCAGCGTAGATCAATTTACTCGATAGTTCATCGCTCTTCGCTATTAGTACCACGTCGTGGGGGCCCTAGCCCTCCTGAAGGCTAAATTTTCTGCTCCAGCGGTCCAACCTACATAACCCCCCGGTCCACGATCAGTAATAGCTCACGTGGTCCCCGTGCACAAAGTGCGAAAACTCAATTGAATAAAAACACTGAGCACATGCCCAAGTCGCTTTAATCCGTGAAAACTCAGACGAGGTCGAGATAAAGATCGTCTCGAAAAAAAGGTTCTGGACAAAAGTGTTCCGTAAAAGTTCACCAAATAACACAGCTAGTATTTCTTAATATAGTAAGTCAGTTTAGAACCGGTTAAATACGGTACAGGCCCGTTGTGTTCTCTCTTAATATGCTTTCCGTACGGCCTTCTACCCCTTTCGTGAAGGCTGTGACGAATGTCAGGGGAGACAGGTGTGTTCACTTCTGAGCCTGGCTCACAAGGGCAAGGGTCGGATATGAGAAGAAAGACACCGAAGGCAGGTGAACCCCGAAATGCGCACGCCGTCCACCCAAGGCCGCCTATATCGTGAAATCGTGCAGCTCGTGCAGGAATCGATAATATTAATTCGAAATCGTTATAAGATGTAAATTTCATTCTGATGCTAGCTCGGAGGTAATATTCGATTTTCTCGTTTTCTTGCTCCACACTTCTACAGAATCCGTATGTAGTGGTTCGTTTTTGTGGCAGAATTACTCCCAAGCGAGAACGACCCTTCCCACCTCGGAGTTAATGAGGCGTGGAGACGCGTGGTGGCAGATGGCATATGGCTGGCGATGGGGGCCGTGTGCCTTACGGCTCCGTAAACGCATTCTGTTTCGGGGAAAAAAGAATGTGATCATGGATGCAAAGATTGCTTGCGGTTTAAATCGGTAAAATGTAGCAATTGCAATTCGCAGCAATGTTTTTTCTGGGCCAGCCCTGTTTTAAGCTCGCCAATGCTTCGCCCGCGCCAAGAGACAACAGCTCGGTGCCCCTCAAAGATCTCGATTCAAGTGTCAACTCTAAAATTGCATTGGCGCATTATTCGTCGTAACTTGATATTCTGGTTTAAGATCGTGTCTGAGGATCAATTGGAATAGATTGGGCTGGAAATCGAGTGGACGTTTTTGCTTCAAGTTTGGATAAGTGCATTCCAAAAAATTGTGGGTGCTGCTTGTTTACAGTGCGTTCATACATACATTAATGAACCATGTCGCTGATAATCTAAATACTGAATGTTGGCGGATGGCGTTGACTCAAACGTCAGACAATTCGATATCTAGTGTGTGTACCGCTACTGGCACAAAGAAACACTAGCTATGCTTCAAGGTGCACACTAAGAAACGCACACAATTGGAAACAGAAAGCTTTTCTCCAGAGAGCTTGAGCAGCCAGTCATTAAGGAATTACGTTCGTACTCTGCAATACAGCTGACCTCTGTCGACAGCTAACTACACTACAAATTGGAAGCTATGGTAGAGCGGATGCTGCCAAAAACAATATTGTTGCCTAATTTTAATGTTTAATGTCTGTGATATATGGCATAATTTAGAAGACAAGACCAAGACTTGACTCTTGATCACACAGGCACGACCGACCGACGGGCGGACGGGCCCGTCGTCCCTACATTTTGTTACTAATCCCACAAAAGTGAAAAATATCATTGTTCGCGCATGTGGTTCAGACAATTAAGCCGGTCTGCCGTGCCGCTGGGCTCCCGGTTGGGAATCCGAGGCCAGCGCAGCGTTCGGAACATCCACAGTTTCGAGAAAGTCGAGACTTACGAGGACGAAAGCAAGGTGCTCTCGACATTGAGGGAGAAGATGTCCGAGCCCGAGCTACGTCGTCTTGATGGAATGCGCAACATTGGTATTTCTGCCCACATTGACTCGGGGAAAACGACATTCACCGAGCGTGTTTTGTTCTATACGGGCCGGATCAAGGCCATCCACGAAGTGCGTGGCCGTGATAACGTTGGTGCGAAGATGGACTCCATGGCCCTCGAGCGTGAAAAGGGCATTACGATCCAGAGTGCAGCCACGTTCTGTGACTGGAAGAAGAAGAGCGCGACCTCCGAAGAAGTGGCTGACTACAAGTTCAATCTTATCGATACTCCGGGGCACATCGATTTCACGATCGAGGTCGAGCGTGCATTGCGTGTTCTTGACGGTGCCGTGCTCGTTGTCTGTGCTGTGAGCGGTGTGCAGTCGCAAACTGTGACTGTTGACCGCCAAATGCGTCGTTACAACATCCCGCGTGTGACTTTCATCAACAAGATGGACCGTATGGGCGCGAACCCGTGGAACGCGCTCGAGCAGATCCGGAACAAGCTGAAGATCTCGGCCGCTGCTGTCCAGGTTCCAATTGGCCAGGAAGCAGACCTTGAGGGCGTTGTTGATCTCATCTACGAGCGCGCGCTCTACAATGTTGGCAGCCAGGGCGAAGAAATTGAAGTTCGGCCGATTCCTGAGGACCTGAAGGAGCTTGTTGCCGAGAAGCGTGCCGAGCTTATCGAGACCTTGGCTGATGTCGATGACGAGATTGCGTCTATTTATTTGGAGGAGAAGACGCCGAGCCCGCAAGAGATTGTTGCTGCCATTCGCCGAGCCACGATCGCCCGCCAGTTCACGCCCGTGCTCATGGGCTCAGCGCTTGCGAACCGCGGCGTGCAGCCCGTGCTCGATGCTGTGTGTGACTATTTGCCGGACCCATCGCAGGTCATGAACACGGGTCTTGATATCTCCGACGCGAGCCGGGGCGAGCTTCCCATTGTCCTGAGCTCGTCGTCAGCCGAGCCGTTCTTGGGCCTTGCATTCAAGCTCGAGGAGGGCCGGTTCGGCCAGCTCACGTACATCCGTGTCTACCAGGGCAAGATGCGTAAGGGCATGCAGATGATGAATGTGCGCACGGGCAAGAAGGTGAAGCTTGCTCGTCTTGTGCGCATGCACAGCGACGAGATGGAGGACGTGGACGAGGCCCAGGCTGGCGAGATCTGTGCTACGTTCGGCATTGACTGTTCTTCTGGTGACTCGTTCACGAACGGTGACAAATTGACGATGTCGTCCATGTACGTGCCCGAGCCGGTCATTTCGCTGTCGATCACGCCGAAATCGCGCGATACACAGAACTTTTCGAAGGCCATCAACCGGTTCCAGAAGGAGGACCCGACGTTCCGCGTGCGGTACGATGCCGAGTCGAAGGAAACGGTCATCAGCGGTATGGGCGAGCTGCACCTCGAGATCTACGTCGAGCGGATTCGCCGTGAATACAACGTCGAGTGCACGACCGGCAAGCCGCAGGTCGCGTACCGTGAAACGATCTCGTCGCCGGCCGCTTTCGACTACTTGCACAAGCGCCAGAGCGGTGGTGCTGGCCAGTACGCCAAGGTCATTGGCGAGCTGAGCCCCGCGAGCGAAGCGAACATCAACGAGTTCGAGACTGCCGTCATTGGCGGTAAGATCAGCGAGAAGTTTCTCGCGGCATGCGAGAAGGGGTTCCAGGACGCCGTGTTGCGTGGACCCCTGACGGGCCACCGCGTGCTTGGTGTTAAGATGCTCATCAACGATGGTGCAACGCACGAAGTCGACAGTTCCGAGTTTGCATTCCGCACGGCCACGATCAGCGCGTTCAAGGAGGCGTTCCTCAAGGCGAACCCCGCCATTCTTGAGCCGATCATGAACGTCACCGTGACTGCACCGACGGAGTTCCAGAGCGCCGTTATTGGCTTGCTCAACAAGCGCGAGGCCATGATCAACGACACGGAGGTCGGCACGGACGAGTTCACGATCTACGCCGAGTGCTCGCTCAACAGCATGTTCGGGTTCGCGACTACGCTGCGTGCCTCGACGCAGGGCAAAGGTGAGTTCACGCTCGAGTTCAGCAAATACGAGCCGGCTCCCGTGCCACTTCAGCGCCAGCTCATCGAGGAGTATAAAAAGAAGGCGTGACTGTACATATGCACATAATTATTGAAGCCAAGCGGCACATAATTATACACACTACACTATACTAGACAGGTACACATACACTAAACATGTACAGTATGCCTACGCGTGTACTCTTACTACGCTCCCTGAACTTACTCGCTTTACATCTTACGCACCCCAATCATCCCCTCGCATATACGCACGGGTTAGTAGACGCCATTATTAACGCATATGTGTACAATATCTGTACAATAGCTTCTTGCTACCGTATTATTTCTCCACGTCACAACAGCTCTATAAGCTGTGCCTCAAACTCTACATGCGATGAGTGCTCAACTTAAAACCCCCACCTAGAAAGTACCGCTGGTATTTAATTGATTGCTATTAAAATCTGTACATGAGACACCCTGAGCGAGGCCCTGTTCATGCAAGCCTTTGAAGGTGTGAGGCGAGGGCAAGAGGTGAGGCACGTCTCGAGGTTACGTTAGCCACACTCAACCTTGCCATGAACCCGCTGGCAATGAACCCATTGGCCTTGGCCCTGGGGTGCATTTCTGTATCATATGTGATCATTTCATTTCTAATGTGGTACTTGCAGCCCCAGTACCGTGCCGACCGCAAGGCCGCGGTTGTGGTGCTTGGCGACCTTGGCCACTCGCCGCGGATGTGCTTCCACGCGCTCAGCATTGCCGAGGTCGGGTGTCCTGTGGACTTAATTGGGTACAAAGAGAGCGCGCTCATGCAGGAAATCGAAAACCAGCCCCTCATCAGGGTCGTGGCACTGCCTCAGACTAAACGCACTGGCTCGGGAGCCGTGTCGTACCTTGTATATGCAGTGAGGCGGGCGATTACGGAACATTGGCGACTGTATAGAGCACTAAAGGCGAGCAATCCCACCGTGATCATGGTCCAGAACCCGCCGTCGATCCCGACTCTTGGGGTCGCGCGCTTTGTGTCGCTGTGGAGCGTGCCTGGGTGCAAGCTTATCATCGACTGGCACAACCTCGGCTACTCGATTATGGCGCTGAACCACTCGAAGTGGCTCGTCTACCTGTACCGTGCGTACGAGTGGATTTTTGGCCGTATCGCCTACCTGCACCTGTGCGTGTCTGTAAGACTTGGCCTGTCGTTGCGCATGAACATGCAGATCAACGAGAAGCGTGTCATGCCCCTCTACGACCGCCCATTCAAACGGCGTGTTGTGAACAATCCCGCCGTTGTGCGCAAGCGGTTCGACTACGACTCGAACGCGGCGTGGGTCGTGACGTCGACGTCGTTCACGCCGGACGAAGATATTGGCATGCTGCTCGACGCCCTAGAGTTGTACCGCGAGGGCCCACGCATCGTGTGCATTGTCACCGGCAAGGGCCCGCTGAAGGCCGAATTCCTGAAAGATCTCGAGACACGCAAGTTCCCGAATGCCGAGGTGCACACGGCGTGGCTCAGCTACGAGGACTACCATGTGCTGCTCGGGTGCTGTGACCTTGGCATTTCGCTGCACCGGTCGAGCTCGGGCTACGACCTGCCCATGAAAGTCGTAGACATGTTCGGCGTTGGTATCCCTGTCCTGGCACTTAATTACCCGGCGCTGAAAGAGCTTGTGAAGCCGCAGAACGGGCTCACGTTTAAGAACGCAGTAACACTCGCAGAGGGCTTGGAGGTCCTGCAGGATGCATGGAAGCTCGCCGAGCTGAAGAAGGGTGCCTTAGAGGAGTCTGAAAATACGTGGTTCGACCAGTGGAAGCACAAAGTCGGCCCCGTTTTCGGCTACGGCCAGTACACGGGCGTTGAAAGCAGTAGCGACAGCGACAGCGACTAACCTCAAAACAGAGCCCATAAAACGTACATAGTAGAGCACGAAAATTCACAGATACCACAGGTATGCATTCGTGTTTAAACACACACAGCTTGAAGGGTGATTGCGTCTACGAACATCTTTATAGGCAAGCGGAACCCCGTCTATTTTTACGAACGCCAAACTTGAACTCGCGAAATGAGGAATTGCAATTTACCAGTGCTTCGTAAGTACGTGCGTATGTGTAGGTACATAAGTAGTAGGTACATAGGTAGTAAATACACAGGTAGTAGGTACACAGGTAGTAGGTACAGGTAGTAGGTACGTGGGAAGGTAACCTCGTCTGGGTGTGGAAGTACCCCCAGCCCAACTCACGCTGCTAACCGGTGGACATGTCGGTTACTTACTCTTCGGTTTCGATATCGGCTATCACGGATCTAGAGGACTATTTGATAAACCGAGGAGCCCAGAATGTCGAGCCATGGGAGGTCGAGGTAAAGCTGTATCGCGCTAATCAGGCGTCGTTTGGCCCTGAGGGCAAGTCGATGTCGATGTTTACTATTTGGGCGAGCCACCACCGCGACGAGCTGTGGTGTTTCAGTCCCAAAGATCGCGATATACTCACTACCAGGCCGTGGCGCCAGATCCTCGAGTCGAAGCTCCAGAGTATGTGGACGCTGCGCCAGACGTTCAAGGGGCAGGGCCATACGTACCGATTGGACGACGGGTCGTTCATTAGGCTGTGCAATATTCTCGTTCAGGGGAACTACAAGGGCCTGTTAGTGGACGCTGACGATTCGAATGACTGTCAGGGCCTCCTGCGTGAGGCCGTCGAGGTGTTCGGCCTCGAGCCACCACAGTCCGAGCTTGCGAAAACACCGAAAGACCGCGCTAAAATGTACCGCAGTGTTTACCGATGAGTATAAATCTGTACATAACGAGACCAACTTAATGATTCACCTTAGATATACGTCACACGTTCCAAGGCATTAGCGTGCCTTCAACAAGCATTACATGACAGCCCCCGCGTAAGTGTTTAATGGGTTGAGGGCAATTTCATTTCCGCGAAGCTACGACTTTACGCATGGCGGGATGTTCTGCTGCTAGCACAATTGAGGGAGCATTTAGCAGAATTGGGCAAGAGCTTGGCAGCTGTGCTAGTTACTCGGAAGGAGCGCAACAACAATGAACGAGAACCCCGAGCCGAGAAGCAGGCCCACGGAAATGACTAGACCGAGAAGGCCACCCGTAGCAGGCTGCAAGTTTTCTGGTACACACGTCGGGGCGTGCGCAATGGCACTGGACACGAGGTGGCCGTTCGTGACGCCGTACGCGAGCATGGCTGCGAGGTACAGGACGTCACTCGGGTTCCCGAGACGCGTGAGCACAACAAATAGTACAATGAACGCGAGACGGCCAGCCGAGTATGCCGCCATCGTGCGCTGGCCCGAGACGCGGTAACGCGGTGCCGAGCACAGCACACGGCCGAGCAAGTCGCCCGTGTTCCACACAAGGTGTGACAACGGGGAGAAGTACTGCACGCCAACGGACTGCGACTCGACGTTGTTCGCAAACACCGGGTAACTGAGCGAGACAATGAAACCACCGACAATTGCAACGACGGGCGCCCAAATGAGCTGCGTGAGGTGCCACAACCTGCTCCAGCTCGGCGGCGAGCCCCGCTCGGTCGACGCCTCCTCCGTCAGGTCGATGTACTGCCGGTTCGCCTTGCCCGAGAACAGCACGAGGCTAACAACAGACAAAACAGACACGCTCAAAAAGGTCAGGGGCGAGAGCGCGTTCATGGCGGCCGTGCTCACGAGCATGGGCAAAATTGGCGGGAGCACGCCCGCCACGGCCTGGCCGTTCATGACAGCCAGCGCATGCTGAGGGCCGGGAATGTGCTGCGTGATGGCAAGCACGCCGTTTTGGACGAGCGAGCAGCCAATGCTGCTGAGCACGACGGCAAACAGCACGATGGCGACCCAGAACGCCCCGCTCACGAGCTCGCCAATCGTGCCCAGCACAAGGAACGTGACGGCAATCAAGATCTCGCCGTACTTCACACGCTCCCCGTAGTTGTGAGCACGGTAGGCAAGATACACGTTCGCGACCAGCGACGTGAGAGTCGACGCCGTCATGACCGTGCTCGAGTAGTTCGCATACAACACAGGCCGGTCGGCGAGCTTGGACTTCGCGAGCGACGACGCCGTTATGAACGCGTTCCAGGGCCACAGGTACGAGGCGCCAAGCAGCCCGTACACGGTTTGCGACATCGTTAGGGGCCCCGTGTATATGGTCCGCCTAATGAGGTATACTGTGGGGTGTGTGCACGCGTACGCTGAGGGCGTGGGTTTGGCCGGGCGTAGCACCAGTCTCCTGCCCAGCCGTTGACGAGAAACTAATTATGAGAAGCGGCCACGGAAAACGCTTCTACCTCTTGTGGAGGAAGTCGTTAAGAGTTTCATGCACATACACGCAGTATAATATATATACAACACATTCATGATATATATACATATACGTACACATACATGCTATACATGCGTACAAACTATATACGTGATATATATACTATATGGACGTGATTATACTATATCTACGTGATATGTACACGTACCATATCTACGTAATATATACATACTATATATACGTGATGCGTATACGGTCATACGTGCATATACACATACATAGGTATTGTGAATATGCTTTGCATGCGGTGGGTGCATGCAGCTTAGACTTGTCGTCAGGCGTCGGTTTCATGTATTAGATAGTCGCGTCGCACAGGGCGGGTGCCAAACCCTAAATTGGTTTACCTCAAACGCTGACACGTCTTCGAGTTGACGTTCACACCCGACGCCAGCGTTGCACACAAAAAAAGGCAGACAAAATGTCCGAGAAGACTCGGCTACGCCAGCGCTCTGCGCAAACGAACGATGCTGATGTGAAAGCGGGCGAGACTCCGTACAGCGGGGTCGATCGCCGGCCCGTGGATGGCAGCCTCATCTCCGACCTGTCCATCCTCGAGCAGTTCGTGGGCCCGATTCTGTTCACCGTGCTCGGCGCCTTCGTGAGGCTGTACCGCATTGGTGGGGCTGACCGCGTCATCTGGGACGAGGCCCATTTCGGCAAGTTCGGGAGCTTCTACCTGAACCACACATACTACTTCGATGTCCACCCGCCGTTGGGCAAGATGCTGTGCGGGCTCAGCGGATACCTCGCTGGCTACAACGGCAGCTTTGGGTTCGAAAGCGGTGCGCGGTACCCGGACTACCTCGACTACACGACAATGCGCGAGTTCAACGCCATGTTCAGCATTCTGTCCGTTCCGGTTGCATACTACACGGCGAAGGCCCTGCGTCTGTCGCTACCGGCCGTGTGGCTTGTGTCGACGATGGTTGCCCTGGAGCTGAGTTTCATTGCCCTTGCTCGGTTCATTCTCCTCGACTCCATGCTCATCTACTTCACGACGTCGAGTTTCCTCGGCCTCGCTAAGTTCCACCAGCACCGCAAACAGCCGTTTTCGTTCTGGTGGCTGTTTTGGCTCGCGTGGACGGGCGCGTCGCTCGGACTCACGACGAGTGTGAAGCTCGTTGGCCTGTTCGTTACTGCGCTTGTCGGCACGTACACTGTCGTGGACCTGTGGATCAAGCTCGGCGACCGCAAAATGTCGTACGCAAAACAGTTCATGCACTTGGCCGTTCGCGCGCTGTTCCTCATCCTTGTTCCGTTGCTCATTTTCATTGCCTGCTACAAGGTCCACTTCGCGCTGCTCTACAAGACGGGCGATGGTGTAGCGACTATGTCGTCCCTGTTCAAGGCGAACCTCGAGGGAGAAGAGACGGAGTCGAGCCCGCTCGACGTTGCGTACGGCTCGCGTGTATCGATCAAGAACCAGGGTCTTGGCGGCGGGCTGTTGCACTCGCACATTCAAACGTTCCCCGAGGGCTCTAAGCAGCAGCAGGTGACGACCTACGGACACATGGACCAGAACAACGAGTGGACAATCGAATATGCGCGCTTTGAGGAGCCGTACAACCACAATCAGCCGATTCGCAAGATCACCGATGGCGACCACGTCCGTCTTGTGCACCATATGACGGGCCGTAACCTGCACTCGCACCAGATTGCTGCGCCCATCAGCAAGGGCGCTTGGGAGGTCAGCTCGTACGGCAACGACACAATTGGCGACGAGAAGGATAATTGGGTTGTTGAGATCGTCGAGTCTCTCGGCGACGAGGACCCCTCGCTTGTGCACCCGCTGTCCACGAGCGTGCGGTTCCGCCACGAGCAGCTCGGGTGCTACCTCAGCAACGACGGCACGCAGCTGCCTGACTGGGGGTTCCGCCAGGGCGAGGTCGTGTGCCTTCCGAAGGCGAGCCGCCGAAACAAGAATACGTGGTGGAACGTCGAGCAGCATTGGAACGAGCGTCTTCCAGAGGCGTACGATCGCAAGCTTCCGAAGTCGAAGTTCTTGCGCGACTTTGTGCAGCTGAATGTCGCACAGATGCAGTCGAACAACGCGCTCGTGCCGGACAATGACCGCATCGACGGGCTCGCGAGTGAGTGGTGGCAGTGGCCGATTGTGTACCGCGGCTTGCGCATGTGCGGCTGGGATATCAACAACTACCGCTACTACTTGCTTGGAACGCCGACAACCATTTGGCTGACCACGGCCTCGATTCTCGTGTTCATGGCCGCGACCGGTATCTACTTGCTGCGATTCCAGCGCCAGATCTCGGACTTCACGGTCGACTCGCTCGAGCGGTACGCGATCCAGGGCGGCCTGCCCTTCTTGGGCTGGTTCTTCCACTACATTCCGTTCATCGTCATGGCTCGTGTCACGTACTTGCACCACTACATGCCGGCCTTGTACTTCGCGATTTTTGAGTTTGCCTTCCTTATTGACTGGTTTGTGCCCCTCAAGTACCGCACACTCACTCACGGCGCCTTTATTGCGTTAACGGTTGCCGTGTTCTACATATTCCGCGATATGGGCCTAGGTATGACTGGTGCTTTGGAGGACTACGACCACCTGAGATGGCTGAATTCTTGGCACATGGGCGCTGTTGACGAGCAATAATTCTCTCATTTGGGAGTTCGTGTGAATGAGCGCATGTGTATCAGTATATATGAACCCGGAGAGACTTGAAGGACGGTCGACGGTTACTGATTCCTTTCGTTTCAAGCGGGTCCAAACCCCTATGCTATGGTAATTATAATTTGAATCCAGGTATATTATGTCCAAGTATATTGAACCCAGGTATATTGAACCTTGGTATTTTATTTACGGCGTGCGAGTTACAGACACAAAATACTCGGTTGCCACGGCAACAAATGGTGCGCGCAAAGCAACGCGGTTGACGCGACCTGCAAGTTGAGTCGAGCCACGCACCTCTAAAGTCGACGGGTCCAAAGATGTCAGAGTACCAGCCTCGTCACCAAGAACCAAGGAATTTGAGTCGCAGTCAACCGCCGTCAATGCATGGCCGAATCCCTGAGAGTGCAACAAGTCCCCCTTAATAGACCACTTCTTCACTAGTTTATCGCGCGAAACAGTCACAAAAGTCGACTCATCTATCCAGCACCCGTCCCAAATAATCCGCGAGTGCGCCTTCGGAATTTGCAGCACGATTTCGTGAGACGCCACATCCACGACCATCAATTTACGGTCTCGGCTTACACTCAAGACATGTTTTCCATCCGGAGATACGGCCAGGCTCGTTACTGTGAGTGAGTGACCCGGGACGGCCGGGCCTACTTCGTGCCAAGTCTCTGTGCTAAAGAACCGCAGGCTAGCGTGCTGTTCCGTATTCGCTCTGCAGCACGACACGAGCGTATTCAAGGGTTTCGAGACGGCAAGTGCGCTTATTTCGTAGCCATGCCCGTACAGTTTCTCGGTCTCTGGCCAGAGCGTGAGCCTCTGCAAGTGGTCCTCACGCGGTGTTGAGGGCAACGAGTCTACGGCATCGGCTCCCGATTCTGGCTTGTTGCTGAGTCCGAGTGCAGGCACGCCGGCCACCTCGGGCAGGTCATTAGAGTCGTTGTTGTCTGTGACCGCAGAGGATAGTTCAGCCATTTGGTGGGCCACTTGTTTCGGCAGCTCGAACACACGCATGACCTTTTCGTCGCCCGCACTCACAAACAGCCTATTATTTACAGGGGCCACGGCGATCATGTCGTAGCCGTGGATTTGCGGCCGGCCAATCTCGCGGAGTGGAGCGTCGAGGTCCTCAGTGCCAACATACCACAGCCGTGTTGTTTGGTCGAGCGAAGTCGTGAGCACGAACTCGTCATTGAACCAACACACGTCCGTCACGTCTTTGAAATGGCCCGTCGGGCCCGGCACGGGGGCCCACTCCTCTCTTTCCCAGACACGCCACGAGCCCGTGCGCGTGACGGTCGCTGCCTTCTCAGGAAGCCAAATCCCGGTCCAGAATCCCCCCGAAGTGCCCGTAGCGGTTGATGCCCCCCACGTAGACAAGTCACCAAGCCGGTGGGCCGGGGTCCAGAGCTCACCACTAGTTTCAGATTCCCAAATAATGAGGGACGAGTCTGCCGATGAGGACAGCAGGTTTTGCGAGCCGTACGGGTCCCAAGCCACGCTGACGACCCAGTCGTCATGGCCCATGAGCAGGGCCTCGAACACAATAGACCATTTGCCGAGCCTCTGAGTTGTGCTGAAAATATCGTCCCGCATTTCTTGCGACGTCGAGAACCGCCACAGCCTGATGTAGCGTTCTTGAGATGCACTAGCGAGCAAAAAATTCTCGCTGTCGAGCTGTTTGAAGCTGAGCGAACGCACCCAGTTTTCGTGACCTGAAAGCACGGCGGCCTCCCGCATGTCCAAATGGAACACGGTGATCTGATTAGCAGTTCCGCCGATAACTAGCAAGGGCCCACAAAATGCTACACACAGAGCGTAGCCCTTGAAATCTTCGAACGTTGTCAAAGCCTCAGAAGTATCGATGTAAACTTTCCCGTCCATGCACCCGGCCACAACTGTGGGTAGATTTGTGCTCGCGGCGAGGCAAGTTACTGCACGAGGTAATTGCCGGCACAGCCGAAGATTCGCGTTCTCGAAGTGGTATATGTTGCCATTGTCGGTGCCCACGTACAGGGAGTCAGCGGGGCCCACACAAACGGCCGTGATCGCGCCTTCCACGGATGCAGCAACGACGAGCGTATTTTTTTGGGCATCCCAGCAAACAAGCTGGTTGTTGCTGCCGTAGAAAACGCGATTCCCGATCGCGCAGCTCGCCTGCGAGGTCGCGTTCGCAGCAGCACCGATCATGGTGAAAAAAAGACCCTAATCGCAGAGTAATGGAATTAGCACGCATGAGATTTGTCTGTCCAGCGCACAAGCAGAGGCAAGCGATTGCCTGCACACCACGAGATTTCTAAAATGAGAAGTGAATTGAGGCTGTGGTCAAATTTTGTATGTAAAATATTTTTTCCTAAAGTCCACCCACTTTCGACCTGGGGCCCTCAACTGTGTACTGGGTGTATTGGGGTGGGAATGTACTCAGCAGAGACGAGATGAACGGGGCATGATGAGATATCGATACGTACTAAATATGCGAGCAGGCTGCATCCAGGCAGCCTAGTTCGGGAAGTCATCGGTAACACAGCCGTGAGACGCATCAGACACGAGGCTGGCGTACTTCGCGAGCGTGCCGCGCGTGTATCTTGGCTTTGGCGGTGTCCAGGACTTGCGGCGTGTGTCGAGCTCCTCCTGAGAAACCATAACGTCGATGCTGTTCTTTTCGCTGTCAATAATGACCTTGTCGCCGTTCTTGACCAATGCAATGGGGCCACCGACTGCTGCTTCCGGGGTGATGTGGCCGATAAGGAACCCGTGCGAGCCACCGGAGAAGCGGCCGTCGGTCAGCAGAGCAACGTCCTTGCCGAGACCGTAGCCCATGATCGCCGAGCTCGGCTTCAGCATCTCCGGCATGCCAGGACCGCCCTTCGGGCCCTCGTAGCGGATGATAATGACCGTCTTCTCGCCCTTCTTGATCTCGCCGTTCTCGAGGGCGGCGATGAAGCTGTCCTCGTCATCGTAGACCTTGGCGTTGCCCTCGAAACGCAGGCCCTCCTTGCCGGTGATCTTACCGACAGCACCCTCGGGCGCGAGTGAGCCACGGAGGATCTGGAGGTGGCCGTTCGGCTTCAGCGGGTTCGACACCTTGTGCACAATCGGCTGGTTCTCGGGCAGACCAGGCAAGTCGTTGAGCGTGTCCTTCAAGTTCTTGCCCATAACAGTCATCGTCGTGCCGTCGAGCAGGCCCTCGCTCAACAGGAACTTCGTGACGGCTGGCGTGCCACCGTACTTCTGGAGATCGGCCATAACGTACTTACCGGAGGGCTTGAAGTCAGCAAGCAGCGGTGTTGTATCGCTGATGCGCTGGAAGTCATCGATCGTCAGCTCAATATCGACGCTGTGCGCAATGGCCAGCAGGTGCAGCACGGCGTTCGTCGAGCCTCCTGTGGCAATGATGTAGCGGATCGCGTTTTCGAAGGCCGTCTTCGTCATGATATCGCGCGGCTTCAAGTCAATGGCCAGCAGGTTACGCATGACGTCACCAACGCTGTCACACTCGGCGGCCTTCTCTTTCGACTCGGCAGGCGAGCTCGACGAGCCCGGGATCGACATACCGAGAACCTCAGAAGCAGAGGCCATTGTGTTCGCCGTGTACATGCCACCACAGGCACCGGATCCGGGGCAGGCGTTGCGCACAATGTCCTTTCTTGCCTCCTCAGTGATCGATTTGCTGATGTACGCGCCGTAGCTCTGGAAGGCACTGACAACGTCAATGACCTCGCCCTTTGTGGCGCCACATTGCGACTTGCCCGGCATGATCGTGCCACCATACACCATGATACTCGGGCGGTTGAACCGGCCCATGGCCATAAGAGTACCGGGCATGTTCTTGTCACAGCCCGGGATCGACACGTTTCCGTCGTAGTGCTCGGCCATTGTCTGGGTCTCAATGGAGTCGGCAATGATCTCGCGGGACTGCAACGAGTAGCGCATGCCCTTCGTGCCCATAGAGATACCGTCGCTCACGCCGATCGTGTTGAACTGCATGGCCTTGAGACCGGCGTTGTTGATACTCTCGCTGATCTTGAAGTTCAGGTCGAGCAAGTGCGCATTGCACGGGTTTCCGCTCCACCAAACACTCGAGACACCGACTTGGGCCTTTGCGAAGTCATCCTCCTTGAACCCCGTAGCGTACAGCATGGCCTGTGACGCACCCTGAGACTTGGGCTGCGTGATGATTTTCGAAAACTTGTTGAGCTCATCGGACTTGCCCGAGGAGTAGTTCCTCGAAACCAATGCCCGCTTCGCAGGCTGTGCAACTTTCGACCTGAACATTTCGAGTTTGTTGCGAATTAGTCTTTCCGTTATTGGAGACTAGCACACGATTTTTTTCAGCTGGGACTTGATCGTTCGCTGCCTGCCTAGCCCACACAGCGTTCTCTAAACGCGTTAAGGCGGGAGAGCGACATCGGTCAGCCCTCATCCCGATACCGGCTGGGTAATCACCCTCGATCTTACTGGACACCTCCGCCACGACCACAACGGGGCATGTGGTGCCATGTGAGCTACCATGTGAGGAGGCACTGTGAGTGCGTGGACGACCCTACGCGCTAGGCTGTGGAAGAAGATAAGATAAGAGATGAGTGTAAGAGATGGGTGTGGGGACAGCGGGAAGGGGAACAATGAGCTAGTGAGGCTATTTTGGGAAGTTTGCACTCTTGGAAGGCGAACTCGTACAGAAGGTTGCGTGACTCGCCTGGTGCCTTGCCTGGTGCCTTGCCTGGTGCCTCGCCTGGACACGCGCCTCTTTGCTAATTAACACCATAGGCGAGCGAGCTAAATGTGACTATGCAGAAGTTCAGCATTGCAAACTATGTACACTTTAGGCTTTTAAAGCTGTTCAATGTTCTTCACTAGGTATGTTTAGTACGGTGCCTTGTGTAGCAGTGCAGAGTACAGTCCATTGTATAACATTTTAAGGCTGGATTCCAGACATGAATTTCCAAGCAGCCTATACATACCGAGAAACCAAACAAAACGAGACATTGTTCGAGACTCCTTACACAGCCTCGTTGTTTAGGGGTGCATTCTCCACGCGGCGTGCGCGATAAGCGTGGATCGGTAAGTAACGCGAGACACGCGCGATCTACATAAAAGAAAAAGCCACGTACAACCCGGCGCCTGCGCATTTAAACACATCACAGAGAGACGAGAGCCGAGCCTCTAGCCTGAACTACGAAAACAATGGTGCTGCAGTCATATCCACTGTGGGGCCCGTTAGCATGCGGAGAAACCCCATCCCCATCCACTTCCTGTTGTGTGAGATACGACTGTCGTGGCCTGCATAGCAATTAAAACGCCTGCAGCAACGCGTGTGTCGACGCGATGACACATACTGACTAAGAAAGGAAACCACATGAAGGGCATGCATCCGAGACCTACGCACGTGACGGGCTAGAATACATATCCCTGCAGATGCCTTGTGTTTTGATTACATCATGCATCAGCTTAGATCAGCGGTCGTTCGTCGTTAATGTGCTGAGTATGCAGAGCCGAGGCGAGGGCCCCAGCAGCCGCAAACATCTGAGCGCCAAGCAGCCCACGCGAGCACGCTTACAGCACTACATCATTATCCAGTTTAGTTTCTTTTAATTTTGCTGCACCTTTCCTTTTGCCCGGATTAACCGCCGGTCCAGTGCGATACTGTCAATTAGCGCACTGCCGTGTTTACGCCCTGACCTCGGATCATCAATTGCGGTCGGTCGGTGGTTGCGGTACGCTTGCATGTTTAGGGATTCATGCGTTTGCCGCTTCTCCCCTTTGCAGCCTTGGCACGCACGCCTGGCTGTTCCAGGCCGGGCCTACATCGATCTGGCAGGAAGTGGCATCAGGACGCATGCGAGAATTCCGCCGTTGAGTCGATCGAAAAGGGCACGCCGTGCTGGGCGATCGTGTGGAAACAATGCGCGATCGTGCGAAACACTGCAACATAGGGCGTAGTCTACTGAAATTTGCGGCATAAATGCAGTCACCATACGGAGAGCAGTTAGGACACTCAAGCTTCTGTAAGCTTTTCTTTGACTTTAGAAGTGCTGCCGAGCTAAGCTAGTCGAGGCAGGACAAGGCCCGGTTTCCGGAGAAAAGCCAGGCTGCGTACGGACGCAAATCGTGGGGACAGTCGTGGGTACAGTCATTTCGTGCGCGAGGTTGGAGACCCCCGTAGGCGGGGCAGCGCACCCCTCTCAAAGCTTTTAGTTTCCGTTCGTCTTCTCTTCATAGGGTTAAGATTCGTACGCAGATTTAAACAACTAGTTTCTATAGGTTAAGGCCTGACCGGAGGACAGGCGTGCAGCACTAGAAAGCTTGACAAAAAAAAGCCGGGGAATCGAGGAGGCTTGCATGCGAGCTTCATGCGGTTTCTTCGAGCAAGTCATCGAAGGCCTGCGCGCTGACTCCTAGTTTGCGGTCACTTCCGAGACCATGTGACCGTAAGGCAGCCGCATGTGCAGCCTCCGGATCCAGGAACACATCGCAAAGCGATGGAAAAGCACGCGCGGTCCGGCGAGTTGCTTGCGAGTGCGCAGCCTCGATTGCGCAGCGTGGATATGAATTAGCCGAGACTAGGCCCGTTTCAAAGCACTTGTTTCAATGGTGCCTATAGACCGGTTTGTGGCGCGAGGGCTAGGAGGCCCCCGTATCGGATTCACGCATATTTTTTCCTTGCCCCCTGTCCCGCCGCATATTTAGAGCTGCCAGCCATTCCAGCAAAGCGATCGAGTAGGGTATTGAAAACAAGACGGGGCCTGGGCCTGCTCGCCATGCACGACGCAAGACACAGCGATTAAAAGTATGTACGAGACAGACTACGTAAGTTATAGCACAACGGTGACGATGAGGCACGGCCAATGCGGGGTCGAGCAGATCTGGGCGCCACGGACTTTCCGCGAGCCCCCACGTCCCCCGCCTCCTTCCGCGCAGCCATATGTGCGCTTCGGATGGAAGGGGGCGGGCAGAGGAGCATATAGGGCACGTCACGCGTGCTCGGGTAGGTGGTGATGATGCCCGCCCTTATCTAGGAGCCTCCCCCCCCTTTTGCACCCCGCTGGCACCTTACGTGCTGTGACGCATGTTATGTTTTATTAGGGTTACCTTTTTGATTAGCCTTACCCGTTTGGGATTTCGGGGCAGCAATGTGCTGCGAGTTGCATAACGCTTATGTCATGCATGCGTTCGCACGTTATAAGCCATTAAAGCACCCGCAGACCCCGATCCTACCGTTTTCCCTCCCGCAAGGTAAACTCTTTCGTTTCAATTGTAGAATAATAAAAGATGCACCGCACTTACTCGTTGAGAGCCGCCCGTGCCCCCACCGCGCAGGACCTCCAGTCCCCGCCCCCGCCCATTTCGTCCACGAAGGGCAACCGTTTCTTCGGCAAGGGCTCGCTTTCGCACTCGCTGCGCACGTCGACGGCCGGTTCTTTCGGCCCCGAGCTTGCCCGCCGCTTGGCCGTGCTCGTGAAGATGGAGAAGAACGTCATGCGTTCGATTGAGCTTGTTGCGAACGAGCGCAAGGAGGTCGCCAAGCAGCTCTCGTTCTGGGGCGAGGGCAGCGAGGACGACGATGTCAGCGACGTTACCGACAAGCTTGGTGTGCTCATCCACGAGATCGGCTACCTTGAGGATGCCTTCATCGACAAGTACGACATGTACCGTGTCACCTTGAAGTCGATCCGCAACATCGAGGCCAGCGTCCAGCCGTCGCGCGACCGCAAGCAGAAGATCACCGACCAGATCGCCCACCTCAAATACAAGGAGCCGCACTCTCAGAAGATCGTTGTTTTGGAGCAGGAGCTTGTCCGTGCCGAGGCCGAGTCGCTTGTTGCCGAGGCCCAGCTCTCGAACATCACGCGTGAGAAGCTGAAGGCTGCCTTCAACTACCAGTTCGACAGCATGCGCGAGCACAGCGAGAAGATCGCACTCATTGCCGGCTACGGTAAGGCTCTGCTCGAGCTCCTTGACGACACCCCCGTCACCCCCGGTGAGGTCCGCCCGTCGTACGACGGCTACGACGCGAGCGAGCAGATCCTGCACGACGCCGAGGCCGCTCTCCGCGACTGGACCATCGACCAGGCCACCGTCAAGCCCTCGCTCTCCATCCGCCGCACCGACGCCGGCTACATCGATGAGGAGGGTGCCGACTGGGACGCCGCCAAGGAGGCCGACACGCACGCCGTTGACAAGGCCACCGTCTAAGCTTGTTTTTTTTAGTAGTTTACTCCTCTTTATCAGTATAATCTAATGTATCTAGACCTCCGTAGTCTTTGTATCGTAGCGCACAAGATCTCGCGTACCGTGCGCACACACGCACGCACACAGGCACTGTGTGATTTACATCTGTCACTGAATCTGATGTTTCCAAATGACGTTACTGCATTTGATGCCTGGGGGACCGCAGTATTATCGTTGTATTGTTGTGCGGTGCTTGCGTAGTGGGAGGCTCCACTGGTACATATAGAAAGGAAACACTCACACGCACACGTACACGCACACACGTACACGCACGCACGTACACGCACGCACGCGTCGTGGAACTTACACAAATTAGAATTTGGTGTTCAGGAGATCGTAATATCGTAGTAGCGTATCGTATCGTTGTATTGTAGCACAGTGTTGTAGCACAGTACCGTAGTATCGTAGTGCAGTGTAGCGTGCAGTGACGTGCCGGACCGTCGGTATGGCCGAGTGTCCTAGACGAGGAGTCTACTAGTGGAACGTTCGTACCGAGAAATGCATGTTGCCATTTGGGCTGTACTGTTAAGCTGTGCTGTTGAGGCTGTACAATCTAGGTTGTCTGTTTGAGAGGTCCAGCGGTGAGGCAGAGACTCATAAATATGAATTACACTATAAAAATATTTCTTGTCTACCTTTCAGTTCGTGTTGTTCGCCTGCGTCTCCTGTTAGTGCTCGTGCTCGTTCTACTGTTAGCCCTCTAGTGGTGTGTGCGTGTGCGTGCTAAGTAATAATGCTCGAGGCGATCAGGTACGAGGACGGCCGGTTGCTGGTGCTCGACCAGCTCAAGCTCCCGCATGTCGCCGAGTACGTCGAGGTGCAGACTGCCCAAGATGCGCACGCAGCAATCAAGCAGATGATCGTGCGTGGGGCGCCGGCGATCGCCATTGTTGGCATGCTCGGCGTGGCCGTCGACGTAAGGGCGTACGCGGGCACGGACCGCCGGGCCTATGCACTTCAGCAGCTCGACTGCATCGTCACGGCCCGGCCCACGGCCGTAAACCTCGGGAATGCGGCCGCGGACTTCCGCAAGCTGGTAGAGACCGAGCCCGTCACGCCGGACCTGCTGTTGAACGCAGCAATCGCCATGCTGCACGAGGACATCGCCACAAACCGCCGTATTGGTGCGCACGGCGTTGACTGGGCCCGCAAACGCGGGCTTGTCGAGTCTGGCGGGCTCAGTGCGCTAACGATCTGCAACACGGGCAGCCTTGCCACGGCCGGCTACGGCACGGCGCTCGGCATCGTGCGGTCCCTGCACACGGACGGGCTGCTGAGCCGTGCGTTTTGCTTGGAAACACGGCCCTATAACCAGGGCGCTCGGCTCACGGCGTACGAGCTCGTGCACGACAAGATCCCGGCCACGCTTGTGACGGACTCGATGGCTGCGAGCCTGCTGCGCGAAACGCCGGACATCAAGCTCGTGGTTGTTGGTGCCGACCGCGTGGCTGCGAACGGCGACACGGCAAACAAGATCGGCACGTTCCAGCTCGCCGTGCTTGCGCGGCACTTCGGCGTGAAATTTGTGGTTGCGGCTCCAACTACGTCGATCGACCTGAACACGCCGTCGGGCTCGGGCATCAAGATCGAGCAACGCCCGGCGGCCGAGCTCACGCACATCAACGGCCAGCCCGTGGCTGCTCCGGGCATCGACGTGTGGAACCCGGCATTCGATGTCACGCCGTACGAGCTCATCGACGCAATCATCACCGAGAACGGCGTTTGGACTCCCGAAAATATGCCATAAACAGGGATGCTACACTAAGGAGATGGCGTGTGCAAAAGGCGTGTGCAAAAGGCCTGTCATCCATTTGGAGCACCGGCAGGACAATAGATACTCGTGGCTGCGAACATAATAAAAACTATCGCCACTTTGGCCGGGCCAGTCCTAAGATACGTAGCCGTTAGCTTTATAGACGTGTGCATGAGGGCTTATGCTTGCCATCTAAGCGAGGCCCATGTTGGAGTCCATGCCGGTGCCAGTGGCTGTCGATATGTGCTCGGGTATTTACGCTTTACTCCTCCTAGAATATGTTTGCTCGTTTACTCTATACAGTGTCGAGTATGCAGAAGCCCTTTGACGCTAATGTTAGGCAGGTACTAGCTTGCTCTTATTATTTTACATGTACATTGTAGGCAGTTGCTAGCGGTCCCGGGCTCCAGCTTGAACTCTGGACTCCAGCTTGAACTCTGGAGGCGCACACATGCACACGCGCACAGTGGGGCACTACTCTAAAGCGCATAAGTCAGGTACGTCAGGCACGAGTCTTCGTTGATGTGACTTCCTGGCCTCCTGTCCTGCTTTGTTGCCTTTCTTCGTTGCCGTCCTTGCACTGTCACCTACTCGTCGTCGATCCAGAACTTCGCGTTCGCCGGAGCAGCGACGTCGGGGTGGGCCTTCAGCCACTGCACATGCTTCTGTGCGAGGCGGCACAGCCGGCCCACGTCCTCGGTGTCCCAGTCGCGCGGCTGGTAGCCTTCTTCCAGGACCCACTCGCACGCAACGCTCTCCATGATGTGGAAGAAGTGCTGCTCAATATCGAAGTCCTCGAGAATCTCGTGGCGCACGTTCTCCATGTTGCCGAAGAAACGCTGCTGGCGAAGGGGCGGGGCCCCGCGGATCTGCTCTTCGTAGGCCGTGAGCAAAAACTTGAGGTTCGCCTTCACGGAGTTTGCGTGCAGCGCAAAGAACTTCTCGGGCACGTCAAGGCGGTTGTTGACGTGGCGCTCGTAGTCCGAGATCGGGTCGGGCTGCACCATGGCATAGCCCTTGAACTCGTTCCGCTCGTTGTGGTGGCCGAGCGTGACGGGCCGGCGCTGCGTTTGGTAGTAGCCCTCGCCGCATATCACGGCTGCGGCCGCGTACGTGTCCTTGTCGCCCTCGCCGTGGCCGTTCTGCATGAGCAGCGGGAAGTACACGTCGGGGCCGAACAGGTTGTAGTACATGGCGAGCATGAGCGACTGGATGTGCTGCGACTTGCGCACAAAGACCTGGCCGGACTCCGTGGACTTGCCCGGGATCGCGTTCTCGCGGTCGCTCTGTAGCAATGCATCGCTGTCGGGGTTCCCGCGGACGCGACCGCCAAGCGAGATGCCAACAATATCGTAGAACTTCGGCGAGATGTACCGCGGCCAGTAGTCCGCGTTCAGAACCATGCCGAGCTCCTCGTACACGGGCCAGTCGAAGATCGTGTTCACGTCAAACATCGGGTACGAGTCTGCGTCCATAAAGTAGATGTCGTCGAACCGGCTCGCCAGGATCGCCAAGGGCTTCAGCGCATACTTCGAGTCGAGCTTGTCCGACAACTTCTTGCCGTAGATGTCCCGGATGACGCGGCACTCGACGTTCAGCTTCGGGAACAGGTGGTCGCAGATGTGCGGCTCGTACTCGCTGCTGTCGGCCATGAACACCTCGATCGGCGTTGTCTTGTCACTCTCGCGCAGCCACCGCACGGCCGTGAGCACCATGGGGAAGTACTTCCCGCCGCCGGTCATGACGATACCTCGGCCTTGCACAGAGTTCTCGGGCAGGCTCTTCGGGAGCTTTGCAAACATCGCCGCGTGGCTGCGTTTGAGGCGCTCGACCTCGTCATCCGCAATTTTCAGGTACAGAGACATGACCGTTGATGTGGGGGGCAGCTCATTGTCGTGCAGGCCCGAGTCCGACTTGATGTCGCGGTTGTACCGGTCCGCGCCCGTCAACGAGTTTACGCCGGGCTCGATTTGCGCAATTGCGTCAAGCACAGACTTGATGGCGGCCATTCCCTTGTCGTAGTTCACGGGGCTGTTCGGCGTGCCCTTGCCAGAGGTCTTGCCAGCACCTTTGCCAGTGCCTTTGCCCGCATCCGGAGCCGGGCTTTTGCCCGCCGTTTTGTCCGTCTTCGCGTCGCCCTCGGCCTTTGCTGGATCAGTGGAGTCGCTGTACTTGTCACCCTTGGCATCGTCCTTCGACCCACTGCCTTTGCTCCACGACTCGCCCTTGTGGTGCGAGTCGAAATCAGGAGTTCCTGAGTCCTCGTAGCTCGGGCTGTTGCCAGCAAGCTCGAAGTTCCGGGGCAGGTGTTTCCGGGACAGCATCCACACGTTGATGAGGATGACGAGCAGGATAACCACGCCAATGAGTTTTCTGGGGAGACGCGCCATTTTCTGCTCCTTCGCCTCTCGTTGTCTGTTTATTAACGGGCTCGTATGTGCTCTGGCGCGTGAGGCAGAAAGGCTTGAAGGCTGTGTACGGATGCTGGGCCAACACGCGTGGGTGTGTGTGTACTGGCCTCTTATATTAGATAAATTGATTTTTCCTCGCGTCGTGGGAAGGGCGTGTAGACTCCCAGAACTAGCTGGGCCGAAGGGTTCAGGCACGCACGGCTGCGACCAGCTAGCGAGAGAGGTGGGACCAGGGTTCAGGCACGCAGGACGGTGGCCCGCTCGGGTAAACACTAGTTTTGAGCATCGCAGCCACGGGTTGTTTGCACGGCACACAGGGATTCGCGGGCAAGACTTCCCTGGCGAATCCCCGTGAAGAGCAAGCAATTGTTGCCGGGCTTGGCCGCGTCTGGTTGGGGGTGAGATGGGCACGTACACTGTAGGGAAGGGGGTTTCGCCTGCAGATAACGTAGTCTGTCCTACAGTATCGAGCGAATCGCGCAGCTCTCCCACCTGCAAGGAGAGGGGGCGGGCTGCAGGACAAAAATAGGTCGAAGCTGCCCGGAATGCCCGCTATTTTCCGGTTAGTTACTGATGTATTCTTAGTTATGTAGTTCTAGAAGAAGTTGTATGCGTGAGAGGGCTGCGTGCTGTGCTGAGCCCGGGTTCAGCCCAGGTCAGGCTCAATCGTACGTGGAGCACGAGTTCCGCTAACAAGCGTGTTGCGGAAAGGCCAGTGAGGTGAGGCCCTGGGGCCACGCAGGCCTCGTCCTTGTAGGCCCCGTCTCTGTATGCCTCGTCTTTATGGGCCTCGTCTTTATGGGCCCGTCTTTATGGGCCCGTTTTTATAGGTATAGACCCGTCTTTATAGGCCCGTCTTATAGGCTCCGTCTTCACCCGTGTCTATAATTCAGGACTAAGAAGGACTTGAGTTGATGGAGATTGGCTGGTTTACAGAGACCTCCGCCTCGGCCTGGTTCGTCCCGTCTTGCGTCAGAGCCGCAAGCACGACCTTGACGCGGATCCAGTGCGAGATCTGCAGCTCCGAATGCTCGGTGGTCGGCGGGACTGAGCTCGTGAGCTTCGCTCCACTAATAAGTGCCGTGATATCGTTCTCGCCCTTGTTCAGTGCAGGGTAGAAGCTGAACTTTTGCGGCCCAAGGATCTTTTCCTCGACCCACATCGTATCGCGGTTCGCCGTGAACCCAACAACCACGGACGTGAGCACAGTCACGGCCACAGACTTGATGCAGAAGCTCACGTCATACTTGTCTGCCGCGTCTAAACGAGTTGTTTCCTCGTCCTTGTGCTTCTCGTTGTACTTCTTGGAGATCTGCTTCACGGAAATCTGCTTGTCGGCAATCTGCCTGTTGGCAGTCTGCTTCTCGGACCTGCCGTCGGGCAACACAAGAGTGATGCGCATTTTGTCCTGCAAATACAGCGTGTCGACCACGGAAATGGCGAGGGGCATGCGCACTTTCAGCCCGACGGGCGTCCAGGACTTCGCCGTGTCGTATCCCACCATGTACCTGAATAGATTGCGCCACGACATGCTCTCCTTTGTCCAGAACCCGACCTTCGTGTTCGCCTCGACCGTCTTCAGCTGCTTGAACAGGCCGCTCGGCTGCTTGTCCGGCGGGTTCACGACAATAATACGGTTGTGGGACACGAGGGGCAGCGATAACGACGACAGAATTGGAGCCGGCGTGTTCACGGCCGCAACAAGCTCGTAGTACACCTGCACTTCCGCGTTCCCGGACTTGGTTAAGAGCGTGGGCAGCAGCTCCTCGCCATTAAACACTTTCGGCAGCACTATCTCGAAATTCAGAACCGTGATGCCGGGCTTCACCTTCTTTGGAGCCTTCAAAAGAGGCACACGCTCGGTCTTCAGAATTTCTTGCGAGTGCTGGTACACCTCGGTTTCCCAATCGCCAGCCTGGTCGTCCTCGTACTCCCATTGTGTGTATTCATACGTGTGCTCAGGCCTTTGCTCAGACTTGTGCTCCTTCCAAGTCGCCACAGGTCTCGAGTTCTGGACCTGCACCTCTAAATTTGGACCATTAGAGGACTTGTGGGCGCTGCTGTCACGGGAATCTCCGTGGTGGCCGTACTCAATTTCTTTGTGCGAGGCCCGTGAACTCGTTTGCCCGGTCGTTTGCCCGGTCGTTGGGAGGTCCTTCACGACCTTGTGTCTCCGCCGCCGGCGCCGTTTCGGGAAGCTCACGACGCTGCGCACGTACACAGCAGCCTTTGTAATAGACGTCTGGCTTTCGGACGTGACCAGCACAGCACCGGTTATCGTCTCGCCAGGGTGGATTTTCGCTCCATACCCATCAATTTGCACGTCGACTTTAGGAGTGAGCTGCATGTAGACTTAGTAATTGCCAAAATTTAAGCTGTACACTCCTTAGCAAGGCGTTTTTAAACAAAGATGCTCTGCGTAAACTGCCTGCGTACGCTGGGTGTGCTGGCCTTTATGCTTATTTCGTGCTGCACGTTCGTGATGATAACAGTCTGGAAGTGGCGTGCTGGGTTCGGGTCCGCACTCCCAATATCAGGCACACGCTTCGCTGGCCATATGAACTGGCCAGCTGGTAACCTACGATGCCTGTGAGTGTCATCCACTTGCATGCTCGATGACGCCGTAATGCAACCCACCCCGGCATGCGTTGACTTGACCGCCGCGTGCTTTGCGCGATTCACATCAGCATATTCGATGTGAAACTCGATGCCTTGTCGAGGTTCGCTCGTGTGGCCTGTGAGGCCTGTAGCCTGTGTAGTTCGTGTGGCCGTGTGGCTGTAACGACTAATGTACGCGTCCACGCCTTGACCTCATGTATACATATGTGCGTGGGATGTGAGGTGTAGTGGGTTTTCCGGTTTAGTGAAGGTTGTGTGCTTACGTCACGCAGGCAGCTCGATGGACGAGCCGAAGGTTGTGGACCACGGCTCTGAGTTCGCGAGATGGGACGTGTTACAGCACGTTCGAGGCCGAGTTGGCGTTGGCGGGCTTAGAAGCGCCCGCGAGTTCGCGGTTGAACAGCTCCCGCCCGCGGCGCTCGCCACGAAGCCCGCTACGTCGTTGCCCGTGAAGCTTGCGCATTCGTGCGTGAACAAGAGCAAGCGGGCCGTGTTCTGTGTTGAGTGGACGCCCGAGGGCCGCCGCATTTTGTCGGGAACCATGAACGGCGAGTTCACGCTGTGGAACGGCATGAACTTCGGGCTCGAGATGGTCATGCAGGCCCACGAGAGTGCCGTGCGGTGCATGCGCTACAGCCACACGGGCGAGTGGCTGCTCAGCGGCGACCAAGAGGGTCTGCTAAAGGTGTGGCAGCCGAACTTCAACAACGTGAAGATGCAAAAAGCCCACGCCGAGGTCGTGCGCGATGTTGTGTGGAGCCCCACCGACACGAAGTTCGCCACGGCGAGCGACGACGGCAGCGTGAAAGTGTGGTCGTTCGCGACAATGAGCGAGGAAACGAGTTTCAGCGGTCGTGAAGCGCACGGCTGGGACGTGAAGTGCGTGGACTGGCATGCTACGTGGTCGCTGCTCGCGTCCGGATCGAAGGACAACACGCTGCGGCTGTGGGACCCGCGGCAGGCCCGGGCCGTGCGCACGATCCACGAGTTCAAAAACACGGTCACGCGCGCGAAGTTCCAGCCGACGGGGAACCAGTATCTCCTCGCGGCGGCCTCGCGCGACCACACGGCCCACGTCTTTGACCTGCGCATGATTGCAGACAACTACGGGTCGCTCGTGCTGCGTGGCCAGCCCTCGGACGTGGCGTGCCTCGAGTGGCACCCCGTGCACCCGCAGCTCTTGTCCACAGGCACGCACGACGGCAGCATCCACCACTTCCAGCTCGATGCGCGGAACTTGCTGAACGACGTTGGCCAGATGATGCCCGCGTGGTCGATCCCGAAGGCACACATGTGGCCCGTGTGGGACATGGCGTACCACCCCGTCGGCCACACGCTCGCAACAGGGTCGAACGACAAGACCGTGCGAGTTTGGGCCCGGGCCGAGCCCGGCGATACGGAACAGCAGCTCAAAGCACCAAGCTTCTACTCAGCGGACGGTGAGTTTGGCGGTGGATACGACGCATTGCAACACACGCTCCAAGCCGCGGCGAAGCCGAAAACTATCCCGGGGCTTCCCTCCCTCACGGACGGCGAGCACGAGCACGGCGAGCACGGCGGAGACGATGAGGAGCACGGCGAATATGATGAGGCGCACGAGGGCATGGAAGAAGAAATTAACTGAACGGTTTTGGTCTAATGTCCTCCAATCAACACATAGACAAACGAACGACGAGCGCAAACACGGCCAGTACGGCCAGCGCGAGCACGACGACCAAGCGAGTAATGGAGGCTGATGCTCAGCTGAACGGTGCAATGGTCACGGTGCAATGGTCAGGGCGGAATGGCCACGTATTTATTATGTATATATCCAATCTCACTTATCATGTATATCTCAGATGATGCACGCGTGTTTGCCCTAGCCCTGCTATGCACGCTGATGAGATGCGAGGGCACAAATGAGAACCTGCGTCCACGCAGTCTACGAGGCTTACTTAGTCTCCCGCGCAGTCCGCTGTGTTTACTTTGTGTGACAGTGCACATTACAACGGACAAGGGCATGAGCGAGCATTGCGTTGCCACGCTGGGGCACGCGAGTGTAGTATTAAGATCGGGAGTCCCTTTTATACATCTAGATGGTACTTTTACTGCTTGGGGTTGCCCGGGCCCTTCCAGACAATCTTGCGGGTCCAGATGTTGGCCCACTTGTATCGCTTCGTAGCGAGCGACAGCGTGAACAGCGTCGAGATGATGATCAGCGCCTTCAGACCCATGCGCTTGCGGTCGTCGTGCTCGGGGGCCGCGGACCAGTTCAGGAACGTCACGACGTCCTTCGCCATCTGCGAGGTCGTCGCCGGCGTGCCGTCCTCGAACTCAACAAGGTCGTCGAACAGAACGCGGGCCATGCCAATACCACCGCCAGGGAAGTACGGGTTGTAGTTCAGGCCCGGAGCGAGCTGTGCACCGGCGGGCTCCTCGTCGGGATAGCCCGTGAGCAGCGAGAACACGTAGTTCTTGCCGTTGTGTCGAGCCTTCGTCATGAGACTCAGATCGGGGGGCAGGGCGCCCTGGTTCCCCGCGCGAGCGGCCTGCTCGTTCGGGTACGGCGCGGGCATCTTGTCGGCAAGCTTGCCCGCACGCGTGCGCGGGTTGCCCTCCTCATCGGGCTCGTCGTCGTACTCGTACTCGGCGGCCATCTCACGGACCTCGGAGGCCGTGTGGCTCACACCGACGAGCTGGCGCCATGTGACGAAGTCCAGCGAGTGGCACGTCGAGCACACCTCGCGGTAGACCTGGTAGCCTCGGCGAATGCTCTGGTGGTCGAACGTATGCAATCTCGAGTCCTGGTACCACGGGTACGACGGCGCATGCAACCCGTGTTCCGCGGCCGTGACGGCCTCGGCCGGGTTCAAATACAGGTGGGCGTAGTACGCAGAGAGTCCGGCCGTTACAGACGACGCAGCCAGCACCGGCTTCGATGCGATAGAGCGAAACATTCCGTCCTCGTCGCGGTTGTGAAGAGAAAACTTGGATTACCCAACCCCGGGCGCTAATATCATCGGGCCCTCCGTGATTGGTTCTGGAGATGTCGTCACGTGGAGCCACGGCGAAAGCACGTCCAAAAGCACGTCGACCCCATATAAACACGCTGCGATTGTCCCAGCCGGTCCCAGGCAACTGTCCCAGCCTCACGTGTCCAAGCACGTACATAGTACATGGCATGTACAGGGGACATGTACATGGGACATGGCATTCATTTACATGAATACACGGGTAGACATAGAAACGAATGACATTGGCATGCATACGCACAGAGTAGATATGAGTATACAGGTGGATAAACTTGAAATATCATAACTGTGCTGCAACCTTGCTAACTACGAATTCATGTATTAATTGTGCACCTGTATGCTTTGTTGCCATACATACGTAGGCATAGCTAAACGCGTAGTAATTGCGCGATGACTCTGCGAACTGTTGTAGTTGTGTAGTCGCAATCCATTGTATGCCGTACTTATGGATGTATACGTATGTAAACTCCCTGTAGGTATGCCATAACTATGTTGGTGTGCACAACTGCCCGTGGGCTATATGAGGGTACGGAACGCGTCCTCTTGCCCACGGGCGCATGTCATGGTACGAGGCCACGACCGCCGAATCCATTGCGCTCTGCCGGTCGTTGCTCGATGAGACTACGTTAGCAACTTTCGATGAAGTGCTGAGGGCGCACGGCTTGGCCAAGCTCGCGCGCGAGGACTGCATGGTCCCGACCCAGACAAACCACTCAGAGGCCGTGGCCGAGCTCGAATGGCTCAAAGAGTTCCTGCAAAACGTGAACGAGCGAGCCATCAGGCTTCAGATCCCCATTAAAAGACGCCAGCCCGAGCAGGACTCGCTCGGGCCGCCACAGGGCCCGCCACAGGACCCGCCACAGGAACCCTCACAGAGTTCTCCCGCGCAACGAGAAGGCTCTTGGCCGGAGCACGGTTCCCGCCACGAAAGCGAGGACGTGCCAGGGCCCGCGCTTGGCTCCACACTCCGTAGCGGCAGACGCCAGATCCAGTTGGACGTGGCCAGGCCCTCGGGCCCAATGCCCCAGAACTGGAAAGAACGCATGGCCGAGCGGAACTCGCAACGCGAACGTGCAGAAAAGGATGGCATTCGTCGTAAGCAGCGCAGAAGACACGAAGCTCAACATGAGCCTTCAAGGCACGTCCCGAAGGCGCCTTTAGCCAGATCAAATGCGGCTGAGCATACGAGGCCGAAACGAACCCTGCCAGTTAGACAAACGCGTGCAACAGCTTCTCCTACAACTGCCACAACTTCTGCTACAACTGCCACAACTGCTGCTCAGACCTGTCACACGAAATCTTCGTCGGGAACTCATGCTGGGGCCCAAAAACGCCGGAAGTCAGAGGATGTCTGGTGTATTTGTAGAGGGCCCTCGGCTGGGCTCATGCTTGCATGCGACAATAAGAAATGTCCTTACGAATGGTTCCATGCAAGCTGCGTGAACCTCACGCGCGTGCCTCCTAAATGGTTCTGTCCCGTGTGTCGTCCACACATGCGGGCACCCGCACGTCCAGTCACACGGCCAGTCACACGGCCAGTCACACGGCCATCCTCGCGACGCCATTAATAAGTTTTCTCCGACGAGCGAGTGCGTGCATTCTCCTTGATACCTCTGATCAGTTTGCCCCTTATTTATATTGAGAACCCCGTTCCATATGTCTTGGCCGGCGTTCCACGTTGCAACGGACCTTGTTCTTGTTGCTCGATGTTCACATCCTAGTTATATTGTTTGATGTATGTTTAATCCTATTTGCAAAAGACGGGCACGCGAGACTGGCATTTACGCACAGTCTGCTTTACGGGCCGAGTTACAATTTCCGCATTCAGTGCTGGCCTGCTTTCAGTACCCGTTCCCAGATAACGCGTGAAACAACGCGCGTATGCAGGTCCCGCTCATCACGTGTAGCAGCGAGGACTACACATGTATGCTGGCCCAAATCGGCATTTTCGTTGCGCAAACCAGTTGTTCCCGTCATTGACGGAATCTTTGCCCGCAGTTATCAATGCGTTAATGTGATTAGTGCCTTAATGTGGTTAGTGGCAGAAATGGATCCACAGGAGCTGCAGCCACGACCAAACAACGCCGAGTGCCGAATAAATTGACACAAGCATGAGCCCAGCGAACTCGTACTTTGGCAGCAGGAACGGAATAAAGACGTACGCAAGCATGGCGAACGCAAACCCGGCGAGGTACAGCCAGTCTAGGGCGCCAGCACCTCCTGTGGCCGTCAAAAACACGACAAGCACATACGTCCATGTGTACACAGTTTTCAGTGCAGACTCGGACGACGTCCAGATAAGCGGGAACAGCGAGAGGCAACTGCTTGCGAGCAATGGGAGAAACGCTCTCGTGTGTCGCCGCGATGTGGGAGTCAGCAGTGCAAACGGCACAACAACGGTCATGATCGCCTTCTCATGTACATGCCAACCAAACAAGAACGAGGCAAACCCGCACAGCGTGATGCTTTCGATGAACTTGCGTGCGTCCCGCTTTGTGCTGATCTTGAGCACGGACACGAGCTGCACAGCAAGGGTGACGGCGAACGTCGTGGAGGGCTTGATCTCGGGCAGGTTCGCGAACGCGACTTGACCGACAATCCCGCGCGTGCCTGCATCCACAGAATTATGGTTCAGCACGCCTAAAGCACGGTCAGCAAAGGTGTACAGAGCCCAGAAGTTTGGCGCCCAGTACGCGTGCGTGAGCCCGCGGCTGAACGGGAACAAGCGCGTCAACACCTGGAACACGAGCCCGTCGTGGCCGCCGACAAACTCCTCGTACACAAAGGGGCCGAACGCAAGCACGAACGGCGTGAGCGTGGCAAGAGCGAGCTTTGAAGCCTGGTCCACGACCTGGCCAATGCTCCCCACGAGCACGTAGTTCCACAGAAGGCCCGCAACGTAGGCCGGGGCCACGTAGAGGTAGATGTGCTTGAAGCACAGGAGCACCGCGAACAAGAAGGCGGACCACAGGTACCGTTTCGCATTCATGGCGAGCAGCGACAGCACAAAAAGCCCGAACATGGCCGTGTTGTACTGGAAGTGCATGTGGTCGAGAATGAGCCAAGCCGGGCTCAGCCACAGCAGAGCTGCTAAACGTCTGTTCGCGAGCTTGTTCAGGGCGTACGCAAACACGAGCTCGGTCGCAACAACGCTCAGGCGCTGGAACACGACTGTCGGCCACCCGAACTCCCCGTCGTGGGCCTGAATTTCGAGCCCGCCATCAGCAATGACCGAGCCCGGCGCGAGCCAGCTCAACGCAAACTCAAAAAATGCGAAAAACGGTGGGTAGTCGAGCGTCCACTGTGACGTGGCCTCAACGTACCATTGGCTGAGGGGCAGGTTGTGCGTGATGGCGAGCCAATTCCGGTGCACATCAAAGTCCGTAGAAAAGTACGCCGGGAACAGCAGCAGCTTCACGAGGGTGCCCAGGATTATGAGGTCCCAACTAAGCGTCATCTGCCTGGCTCGTGTGTACTGTTGTACTGTGGTCTGCTGGTCCTTTGTGGTGTGGTGGTGGTGCTTGGCGTTGTTGTTGACCTCGGCGGGTTATGCTTAGGTCTACTACGCGTGCGAGGATGTGCCCTATCCACGTATAGAGAGCCTGCGCGAAACTGAGGGGTTCGACTTGGCCTCGTCAATCCGAAATTCACAAAAAAGGAAGTCCTTAAATTTACGTTTTTTGTTTGCACCTTTTTAATTGCATTTTTAAATTTTTTGTGGACGGCCCACAAGCTTTTGCACGCAAACGAGCTCCAGGGTACCGCCATTCGGGCGGAGTATACCACGCACAACCGCCCGGAACCCGCCTCCCAAACAAACGGCTTGGCACTGGAAACCAAGCGCCGAGATGCATATAAAGACCTCGTCACACATTCTGAGTCTCGCAGACGACCATGTGTACCATTTGCGTAAAATAGGCGTGGCCGGAGACGACTCGTGGCTCGAGTCGAGACGCGGCGAGGCGTTCGACCGCCGGTTCCAGGTCGTGCTCGACCGCAACCAATTAGTGCTGTACTTCGAGGGCAAGAGCATTGGTGGAATCGCGTTGTCAAACACACAGCAAGTCGCGAAACTGCTCGACTTCGTGAAGTACTGGAACCTGCAGATCGGCCCGACGGACCTCAACACGATCAAGACCGTCGAGCTCGTGCGTGATTGGTCACAATTGATTGGCAAG
Organism: Starmerella floricola; assembly: GCA_030579735.1. Classification (NCBI taxonomy): domain Eukaryota; kingdom Fungi; phylum Ascomycota; class Dipodascomycetes; order Dipodascales; family Trichomonascaceae; genus Starmerella; species Starmerella floricola. The sequence goes on along the minus strand of JAKTRP010000019.1, from coordinate 45,249 downwards.
CGGCGCCTGCAAGTGAAAACGGCAACGTACAACTGTGCTGGGGCGCTGGCCGACCTCGCACTGCGGCGTGAGCTGTGGACCAAGCTCATTGGCAGCGAGACCGACGCGGCCCAGGACGACGTCATTGCTGTTGGGTTTCAGGAGAGCGACAACCTGAACCGCAGCGTGAAGGCGAACGCGGCGACGTTACAGATCGTCGCCGACTTCAGCAAGGACTACCTGTACCGCAGCCACACGCTTGTCTCGACGGTCCAGTTGCTGGGGCTCATGACGCTTGTGTTTGTGCGCAACGATCTTTGCCCGTACCTGTCCGGCATCACAACGGACACGTCCTCGACGGGGTTCCTTCGCATGTGGGGCAACAAGGGTGCCGTGCTCACGCGGTTCTACTTGTTCAGGGACGAGATCATAGGCGGCGGGCTCGAGGTGTCGATTGTGAACTGCCACTTGAGCGCTGGCGAGGGCGTCACCCAGCTCGGACGACGCCGCTGGGAACTCAAGGAGATCGGCCAGAAATTCGGCATTGCGAGCCTCGGCCACACAACAATTGAGGGCGACCCCGTCAACGGCTACGAGGAGGAGGACGCGTCAAGCGAAACGGACAGTATCAGCAGCATTTCCGAGGAGGAGATCGAGGCCGTTGAAAAGGATGCGAACCCGCCAAAACCGCGGTCAATGTCTTCCGACTCTGCCGAGCGCGAAACCTTGACGCCAGGCGACCACGACGGCCAGCACGGCCAGGACAGCCAGCATGGCGAGCACGACGAGACGCACGAAGAGCAGCACGAAGACCTTGCTACACAGGCCATGTCGTCCGTGGCTGCTGCTGCGTCGGCCGTTGCGAGCCATATTACGGCTGCTACCGACTCGTCAAATGACGAAACTGTTCGGGACGATTCTCCGCTCGAAAGTGACATAAAGGAAACCGATACCAACGAAGAAGAGAAAGACGACGGGCTGCCAAGAACACGCGCGAGCCGGTACACAGTTCTGCTCGGAGACATGAACTACCGCATCCTGCTCTCGGACAAGGAGGTGCAGAAAAAAGTCAAGAACCAAGAGTGGGATGGGTTGCTTGCCCACGACAGCCTGTCCCTCGAGAAGCACCAGCACGCCGTGTTCCGCGGGTTCGAGGAGCCGGCCATCCGGTTTGCCCCGACGTACAAGTACCAGATCGGGACGTCGAAATTCTCGCGGCGTGTGCCCTCGTACACGGACCGCATTATGTACCGCACGCTGTGTCCAACAAAGGTCGTGAGCTACGGGTCTGTGCAGGACCTGAAAATGTCCGACCACCGGCCCGTTGTGCTGCGCAACCACGTCGAGCCGGCAAACTGCATAGACCCGGCAAAGTACAGCGAGGTCATGGCTCGTGCTCTGCGCATTGCCGACGACGCCGAGAACAACGCGCGCCCGAAGCTCGCGATTGAGACGCAGCAGATCGTCATTGAGGGCGCCCCGCTCAGCATGCAGCAAGCAATCATTACGATCCGCAACGAGGGCGTGCGGCCCGTGAACTACGTCGTTGAAAACGCCCAGGAGGCGGCCAACGAAACTACGGCGCAGGCACAGGCACAGGCCCAGGCACAGGCACAGCAGCCCCCGCAATCACCGCAACACACGGCCCAGCAGGCCAATAAGCAGCATCAAACTTCACAGCACCAGCAGGCGCACCACCAGCAGGCGCACCACCAGCAGGCGCCGAGCCAGTCGTCTTTGAACGCGCACATTCAGTCGCCGCCACGCCTGGCCCTGTCACCGAGCTCCTCGGCACAGGGGCCGGGATCCTCATACTCTGCATACGCCACGGAGCTCGTTACGCAGGGCCTCGAGCCGGGGAACATTATCCGGTTCCGCAAGGCGCCCGATTCGAAGGACTTGACGTACTCTGGCGATATCTCGGTCTCCCCCCACGAGGGCCGTGTCACCTCGTCGTATCCGACAGCGAATCTCAAGCTTTCGGCCCTCGTTGGCGTGACACCGCGGGACTTTATTTTGCTTGTACGGTCGAAAATGAATCCGGCCGCGAAGGGCAGTGGCAACGCGGCCCACGGTGCCTCATCGCTTGTCGACGACATGGATGGGGCCGTGCAAAAGTACGTGTTTGTGCGCATTGAGCCGACGAAGTCGTACTTGGGCTCGTCCCTTAAACAGATGCCGCAAAGCGAGGGCATTCCTGTGCCAATTCGCGAGTGCATCGAGTACCTCCGCGACCGCCGCATTAGTGACATGTTTGTGGCACCGGCCGAGCCGACGCTCGTGCAGCAGGCACTGAAGTGGCTCGACGCAGACCAACCTCTGGACCGGGCCGTGCTCGACCAGCCCGACCCGACGTCGGACTACCCTGCCGGGATCTACGCCGTTGCGCAATTGCTCCTGTCCTTCTTCCGGTACCTCCCAGACCCGATCATGGGCCCGGACGTGAAGCGCAAGATGTCGGCGGAGAAGGACTGGCAGGGCGTGCTTGCGTACGTCTGCAAGTTCATCAACGAGCTGCAACTCGATCTCGAGAGTTTAGACATTTGGGCGGCCGTGCTGTACGACCACACGGACCAGCGCGTGGGTAAGAACGAGAAGCGCGCGTACTTACGCAGCATGCTCATTTGCAATTGATGTATACCATGCTGCCATGCACACCACAGTCCACAGGTCGTTGAGGCGTGCGTAATTGCATAGCATACTCATTTCAATTGATGCATAGACCTTGTTGCCCTGCACATCAATGCCAAGCATACCGTGCACGAATCGTCCCACCGATCATGGCGAGTAACGCTTCATAATTTGCATGTTATATCGTGTTATGTCTGTCTAGCTAATGGCCTCGTGTGCGTTCAGCGAGTGACGCAATTGGGCTGTAGGACGGGTGAATCCGTTATGCAATTAGTTGACCGCATTAGTGGAACCACATGCTGTGCGAAACGGCGTCGCCAAGCGTTGTTCCTCCCGTCGTGCTGCGATTCAAAGGGTTCAATTTGACTTCTTCTTGGACGTCGCGTGCATTGGCCGCGGCGAACTCGGCGAGCTTTGCCTCGCGTGCCTGCTTCTTCTGCTGCCTCGACGACTGCTCGACCTGCATATCGGCGTTTAGCCGCTTCTTGTGCGCATCCTTCCGTGCCTTCTTCTTAGAAATGTAATTGACGAACTTGGCGTTCGTCTGTTTCACGGGTTTCGCCATAGTATTATATCTATTTATTCGTAGGCCAAGGCAAGTCACTTTATTTTTTCAGGCCCCAACCCACGCAATCCCGCCCAGGCGTTAACGCCTTCTTCAACCAAGAGGGCTGTACATGTCAAGTCGTAAATCTGTGAAAAGACGAGTTCCTAGTAAATTCCGTATATAAACCATACGTGATCAAACAGCGTCTGCGCTGTTACGCGTTTCATAGCCAGTACGAGCCATTGACTAGTAGAGTATATAAAGCCATAATATGTGTATCCTCATCCACGAAGTATACACTCAAGCGTGAGACGTAAGCGTCGTGTGCCATAGAACTGCGTGTTGGATGGGCGGTAGATGTGCGGTGTGGCCCAGGTCCGGTGCTCGCCGCTATATACGGAAGGGCCTCGTAATAGGGTATCAATGGGTCTCATCGGTGGGCCTCGAGTTCGTGGGCCGAATCCATAGGCCTCGAACTCTTGTTCTTCGGTGTTTATCGAATTAGTTTGCGTCGTGAATAGGGCTCGTGAGTTACGGCGGAGGAAGAGGCGCCGTTCCGGCCGAGTCCACGAGCTGCGTGACGGTATCGGCAAGGTTTGTCGAGTGCTCCGCGTAGACCGCGGCGAGGCTGCGCAGAATCGTCGAGATCTGGTACTGCATGGTCTGCACGGTTCGCAGTTCCTGTGACACGACCATTTTGATGAGCCAGTCGCGGTTCGTTTGGTCGCGGATGCTCGTCTGCGCCTGCTGGATCGTCTGCCGCAGCTTGTGCAAGTCCTCTTCCTTCGCGTTCTCGGGCGTGGACTGGGCCACGAGCTTGCGTCGAGCTGCCGCGATGCGCTTTTCCTGCTCGGGGATCGTGTTCCCGCCGAGCTTCTTCACGCGCGCGAGCAACGCCGTCACGCTCTCGAGCATGTCCCGGTACCGCTTCAGCTCCTCGAGCAGGTCGTGGAGCAGCATTGTACGGTCCGACTTCAGCTGCTCCTGGCGTGTATCGGCGAATTGAGCAACCTGCTCGAGCCGTGGCTGCAGCTCGGCTTGCTCATCGGGCATGTCCGGGTACAGCGGAGCAAGGAATCGCGAAAGGGCCGTGATGTTGCGGCCGAGCACTTCGGCATCGCGCTGCTCGGCCTCGAGACGTTGCGCTTGGCGTTCGACGGCCCGGCACAGCGAGCTGATCTGGGCCGACGCGTCGGCGGCGGCTGTTTCCGTGGCCCGCCACGAATCCAGCCTTTGCGGGTTCCACTGCGAGATGAACAGCGCCGATGCCGTGTGGCCCGCGAGCTCGTCCGAGCCCACAAGCGCGGGGTCGAACATCTTCTGCTCAAAGGGGGTCTCTACCAACAAAAACAAGCTCACGAGCCCGTCTTGCGCGAGCACGGGGTGCTGCACAACAAGGTTCAGGAACCGCATCAGGCCAGCTGCGCGGCGGCTAAGAAACGCGTCCTGCGGCTCGCCAACGAGAAACCGGCCGTTCATGGCCAGACGCTTCGGCGGGATCGCGGGCACGGCCCGGAACGCGTACTTGCGCGTGAGCAGCGACGCTAGCAGGGCGAAATCGCGGTACCGCCGGATAACACGCACGGGCTTGCCACCAAAGGTCCCGTCAACGGAGTACACGGCGTGTTTCGCGAAGAACGACCCCGCGTTTGGCGTGAGCACAGCCACACGGAGGTGCCGGTCGCCCGTTGGCCAGTACTCGCTCTCGGCACTCGCACCCAAGGTTGCGCCCAGGCCTTGGCTGAGACCGGCCGACTTCACGGCCGCCGCCACGTCCGGTTCAGCAATGGAGAGCTCGGGAATCGGAGACGGAAGCGGGCCACCGACGGCGTGGTCCGCGTCGGCTTGCAGCGCAGCCGCATGAGCAAGGGCCGAGTAGAACCGGCGCTCGGAAACGAGCTCGGACGCAGGGTCCGCACACAGCTCGAGAATCTGCGCCGACTTGTCGTTTGGAAGCGACGCCCGCTCGAGAAGGCTGCCGAGCTGGCTCAGGGCCACCTGGCCGTCCTGGGGCTGGCTCTGCGCGTGCAACGCCGCAAACTGCAGGGGCGCGTCTGCCTTGATATCGCGGGGCTCTGAGCCGCCGTCCAAGGCGTCCATTGGCCCGTCGTCGTACGTCCAGGCCTGTCCGGGTTCCGCGTAGCTCATGGCAAGTTCCTTACCCTTCCACTACGGCCATAAACACAGGCCTCAAAGTGAGGCACGTAGTGAGGGCACAGTGAGGCCGACACAGTGGGGCCGGCACAGTGAGGCACGGCACAACACGGCAGTGAGACACGGCAATGGGACAAGAGTGAGACAAGAAGAGTGAGACGAGGAAGAGTGAGACATTGCTTTATTACGTGCGTTGATTGAGTTTTGTGTTTATGAGTTGTTATGCATGCAAGAATGAAACGCGTGGAGTTTGAAGCTTGGCTGGCTAGCTGGACACAAGACAAATAGCATATGAATTTTATAAGTTACATTGTACTTCAAGATCTTACCCGTAGGTCTGCTACCTGTAGCCTTGTAGGTCTTTTGGTCCGTTACTTGTAGGTCTGTGCGTGCCCAGCGTATCTGCGAGTGTGGCTAGCCTGTTTCAGCACGGCATGTTTCAGTGCAGCTGTTACCGTCACTGTGCCACTCGGAGTCTAGTTTTTGTGCTGCTGGACAGCCCGTTTCGTGAACGCCTCGATCATCTTCCTCGAGACGAGCGTGCCTGCGCTCTGGGCCATGAAGTCGTACACCGGGTTCTGGAACTGGAATTGCAGGCTCAAAGCGACCGAGCACTGGTCGCGGGCCGTCTCGAGCACGGTCCACTCGCATTTCAGCTCCTTGAACATGCGGTTGTCCGCGGCCGTGGCGAGCACCTGGTCCTCGGAGTACTGCAGCTCGCTCTCGAACTCCTCGTCGAGCTGGTTCCAGCCAACGCGCAGCACGGCCCGGCTCGGGTCGCCCTGGGCCGAGCGTTTGGTCACGGTGCTGCCCAAACAGTACGGCACGAACTCGTGGTACTTTGCAACGTCGCCCACAATGCCGTACATGTGCTGCTTCGGCAGGCGCAGCTGGCGTTTTATACGGAAGTCCTGCGCATAGTTTCTCGAGCCAAACACGCGGACACGGCTCTCGCTTGCGAGCAAACGGCCTGCCCGGTCCAGAGGTCGCGCACGGAGCATGGGCGTGTGACTCTTAGTTCAGGGCGTGCTTATGAGTTACTGAGCGTGGTGTGTGCTCGGTCGAACTGAATGTGTACAAATAGATACGAATTGATAATTTGTGGGTTAAGCGAGCTCGAATTACCTAGCTTAAAGTGAGTGCCTAGGTGAAGCTTAGATCCGGAATTGTGAGTCGAGTAGGTTGCGTTCGGCTCAAAGTAGCGTGTGGACTGAGTAGTGCACGTCACACCGGGCTCAGCTGTACTTCATAGATCGTATTTTACAGTACCTGGATAGATAGCGAGTATAAGACGTTTATTAGGCTGCAGTTGCCAGTCGCATGTAGTGCCATTGATGACCGAAAAGCCAGTGCAGCTTCAAGTGGTCAGTAGCCCTCGCGCTGGGCCTGCTACGGGTTCCTGTTCCGGGCACTCCAGCTACAGGTCCTCCTAACGTCCTCCTAAGGTACTCTTAGGTACTCCTAAGGGACCTTAGGTCCTCCTAAGGTGCTCATAAGGTGCTCATACGGTACTCCTGTGGGACTCCTAAGGGGCTCATAAGGTGCTCATAAGGTACTCCTGTGTGGCTCCTACGGTATCCCTGTTAGGGGCGCTCTTGCGGTACTCCTCCGGGCATCCCCGCTACTGGTGAACTCATTGGTTGTCGGCGCCGTAGAGACGCACGGCAGCACTGTACTTCTGCAGCTTTGTGAGAAGCGCGTCGCCCTCCGTGATAAGTGCGCGGTACTGCGCGTTCTTCGTGTCGGGGCGGTTCGTGACGACGACGCCATTGACCTTGTCAACAACGCAGTTCAGCTTCTTTTGCGGGATCAAGCGTGCGAGGTCCGTCTCGAGGTACTCCACGGACACGCCGAACGCCGCGGCCATGCTGTGCAGGTTCAGGGACATGTAGCTTTCCAGCAGCTGCGTGTACGCCTTGCACCGCATCTCGCGCACGTAGAACGCCGAGTGTGCGGCGAGGTACGGCGACGCACGCAGAACTTGCACCTCGACGTCGGCAAGCGAGCGCAGAAACGAGCTGTAGTCGCCCGTGTACAGCGAGTTTGTCATGACGCTCAGCGGCTCGAGCAGGGCCGTTGTCGGCAGCAAACTGAGCACCTCGGGCGAGTCGACAACGCGCTTCTTGAAGTTCACGCGGTCGAGCGCGAGCGCGCCGCACACAACGCCGTACGTCACGACCTCCTCGTACGTGAGCAGCTCCGTGCATGTGAACGTCGCGAACGAGTCAATCAACAGATCTGCGGCTTCTTCGAACCGGCGAATCGACATGAGGTACAGCCCGCGGTATGTCTTGAACTTGTTTTTGCGCTCCCAGTCGCCGCCGCTGTCAATGAGGGCCTGCGCACTCTCGAGCTCTTTCGCAATGAGCTCGCGCCGGTTGTACAGAATGCCCATGCGCACAAGGGTCAATGCAATGTCTATCTTCGCACCGGCACCGGCTGTTTTGTCGCTCGTCGTGCGCAGTGCGGCCTCGGCCTTCTCGAGATCGCACACCTCGCAGTACCAGTTCCCGAGGGCGAGCCACGCCTCAACAACGCTCGCGTCGTCCTCGGACTTCTCGGCCTCTGTGATCGCCTGCTTCAGCTCCTGCTCCTTCTTCTCGTTTGCGGCGTCCATCTTCGCCACAAGCGAGCCGTCGAACTGGGCCGACGACGCCGGAATGAGGTGGCGGTACAGCGCAGCAAGGTTCCGCTCGACGATGGCGGCATGCAATTTCTTCTCTGCCTCGGCATGCTCGGCCTTCAGCTGCGGGCTCTGCAGCTGGAACATGTACAGCGCCAGCTGCAAGTCGGGAGCGGGAGAGGCCATGGTTCGTGCTAGTGGTGGACACACGCAGCGTGAGGCGTTGTGGTGTTTTGTGGTTGTCGGCCGGGGCGGGCATGTGACCACGCATGACGGTATCCAGTTGCACCACGAGCTGTAATGAATGGTGCTGTGCCCGGATGAAAGCGTCTATAAATTTGGCATTTAGTTAGATTGTTTAGTACGGATTTTCCGCAATTGGCCCATACCTGTGCAATTGTGGGTTATTTAATTAGGAACTGGCTAGAATATATCATGCGTCCATCGTGGGCGATTCAATATATATATATATATATATATATGTATGTGTGTGTGTATATTATGAGGAACTGGAATGTTTTCATATAATAATTTTTTAGAAGGGGCTGGCTAGACTCAAGCGTGAGCTCTCCACACGGTGCATTGAACTTGTCTACTGCAAACTGCTTCAGATTCGTAATGCTTTGCCAATGGCATCGCCAATACATACGTACTCACAGTGTTTAAAATATTGTACAAATCCTGTCTAAGGAATGGCTAGATGGCATTTAAGCCTCTGTAGAGCCCGTTTTCTCGTCACTCCAAGTCTCTTCCTGCTCACTGGCCAACTTCTCTGCCTTCTCAGCATCGGCACGCTTAATCACCAGGTTGTTTGCCTGGATCTGGAGGTACATTATGGACGCAATCTCAGCAACAGTCACAGCAATAAAGAGGATGCGGCTGCGCGGGTCCATGTCGTGCTCGGCCTCGGGGTGAATAATCCAAATGAGCACCCAGCCGAACACAAACTTCATGATAATGAGATGCGCAATGCCGCTCGACAAGTCAGTCAACAGCCCGAGCAACAGACCACTAACACTGAAGTCCGCAGCGTTTAAGCCAAAACTCATGTAGTGGAAGAGAGTCAAAGCTTGGTTGACTGGCGACTTCAGAACTTCGCGGACCGCCGTTCTGTATTTAGCCGCAGCACTCGTGCCTTCATCGGCCTTGCTCGTAATACGCTTAATGGCCCACAGACTCACAGGAATGCTGAGAACGTACGCAAAGCCAAGCAGCCACAGGTTCGCATCGTCGCCGCCTAGAGCTCGCAACAACAAGAACTCAGTGACGTAATTGAGCACTGGATGCGGGGCTAATGCAACCGCTGCACACACAGCCCATACGGTTGTATTTAACGGCAAGGTAGGCTGACCAATCCACTTTACTGCGCCATAGTATCCCAAGTAAGAGCAAAAAGGCAAAAGAGTTGGGAAAATTAAAGCGACTAACCGCCTCCTCGTGTTTAAACTACAGGCCATGGTAATAATAGGAAGATAAGTTGCTCGCTGAGTAATGGTCCCTGTTCTGTTTATCATAATCATGGGCCTATATAGCATGTGACCAGGGAACGAGCAAAAGGATATCAACTCCGCGCGGCCAATGTAAATTTATTTCAATTTTACGTTAAAGCATCAACATTCGGATGCGAGCAGTGGTAAGGTCCGCTATCTATTGCTTTGCTGCAATGGAGGAATCAGGTACGAGGCTGCCGTCTACACCGATGGCCACTACGGCTTCGACAAAGAAAAGGCAGCCAATGTCGCGATAAACAGTCTGCATATAACCACATGCGAAGCTCTATGCAACGAACTTGTGTACTAGGCTTCGTAAGACCGACAAATCCGTGTATACTGGTCAGTCAGGGCAGAACCCTAGAGGCACTGTAGTCACTATAGCCGCGCCTTCGCGATCTATTTTTGGTTCCTTAAACCCCTGGAAGGTTGCGGCAACATACGCATTATATGTTTTACAGGCTATGTGTGTTACGGTCAAAGCACCGCGGAGCGATGTTCGCGACAAAGTAGTGGACTTGATTCTTCGGAGCGAGCTGTTCAAGAGCAGCTAGTAGTACACACTTCGTCAATGAGGCGCCGAAACTATTGTTGAGCATAGCTGTCGACTCATTAATTCTCACATGCCGTTCATTCGTTTCATGTTTTCAGAGCATTTTAAAATGATTCATAGATTAAGGACAAGTACATAGAGTTTATATTGGGTAGCATATTTTGTTGTACCCAATGTTACGAGATTGCTTCTCGCCTCTACTATAAAACAATGTCCTCCATAACACCTGCAATCGTTCCGCACCGTCCATCATCGTGTGTCTCCAGCTCGCAAATAAACACAGCCTATCTCGTGATAGCAGTCGCAGCTCTGGGTTTACCACTACTGAGGCCCGGCTCGTAAAGCTCAGATTGCGTCCTGAGCTCTGGCCTCTGCAGAGCCTACTTTCTCGTCACTCCAGGTTTCTTCTTGCTCATTCGCCAGCTTTTCTGCTTTTTCCGCATCCGTGAGCCTGATAGCAAAAGTGGCTTGCTGGATCTCAAGCAGAATCATAGACGCGAGCTCCGCAACGGTTACAGACAGGAAGGCGACGCGGGTGCGCGGGTCCATGTCATTCAGAGCTACATGGTCTTCAAACACATTGAAGAGCCACTTAAACACAAATTTCATGATAATCAGATGCGCAATGCTGCTCGATAAGTCGACCAACAGTCCGAGCAACACGCCACTAACACTGAAGTCAGCAGCGCTCAATCCAAAACCCTTGTAGTGGAAAAGCGCTAGAGCCTGATTAGCTGGTGACTTCAAAACTTGACGGGTTGCCTTCCTGAGTTTGGCCAAGGCACTCGAGCCTTCGTCGGTCCTTTGAGTAATACGCGATATCGCCCACAGAGTTACAGGAATGCTCAAAATGTAAGCAAACCCAAGCACCCACAGATTGGAGTAGTCACCTAAAGCTCGAAGTAGCAAATACTCGGACATGAAATTGAGCACCGGATTTGGGTAAGACATGATTGCCACACATATGGCCCACACGGTCGCATTGAATGGCAAGGGAGTTCCACCAGAACGCTTCACTGCAACAAAGTACCCAAAGTATGCCGAGAATGGCATAATGAAAGTGAAAAACACGGGGCCCAACCACTTCCTCATAGTTGTATTGAGGGACATGGTGATAGGAAGATAGGATATCCGCTGATTCAGCAGGCACTGTGCTGTTTATAGTAGCCATGTGCCTCAGTGTAGCAAGTGACCACGGGGCAAGGCACACGAAGAATACCACGAATTCGCAGCCAGAGTACGTCGAGTTTAGCCAGATTCGCAAACTTGGCGCAGGCTAGAGTACATATGTTCATATTGATTATATTATAGAGAAGCGGGTATCGCACTTCCCTCGAACTGGCCTCGCCACGGGCACGCATGCTGCGAGCACGTGGCCCACTGCATGAGTGAAACAAATGAGAATAGCTAGCTGAAACTGAGTTTGTGCTAGTGCCGAATGTGCAGACAAAGTTTCTGCCAGGTTCGCCATATATTCAGGGCATCCGATGCCTCAGGGCGAACCCTAAAGGTACTGTGCTGTATCACAGCCAGTGAGCCGCACTCGCTTAACGCACCCAGAAGTTCTCCAAATAAAACAAATAACACAATGTTTTCTGGTATGAGCTATACCGTGACATGATCTTTTTTCACCGCATCAGAAGGGCCGAACGTGTTGACAAGCTGGCTGAAGGAGTACTTGCCCAACCATCACTAGATCCACGCTGAAATCCGCCTACGAACCGTCTGAAAAGAATCGCTAATGAACACAGCTCTTCAGTAGGTGCAAGTTGATCACGCAAAACTGCAATACCCTTTCATGTGAGCTCTTTTGTAGTAGGTACTAATATCACTCCTAGTGAGCACTTAGCCGAGAAGCCCCATGATCGCTTCGGATTGCCAACAACCTAGCTTGCAAAACCTGGAATGTTCTCTTAGTGCAAGTCCCGTCTGAAGCAAGTGAGACTAGTCCTGACTCGTAACACCATTGGGCCGCGTGTGCTCTCCAGGTGCCGCCTTTTCATCACTCCAAGGTGCTTCCTCATCAGCCGGGTTTGCATCCTTATTAGCCAGGTTTGCAGCCTTTTCAGCATCCATGATTTTAGATGCAACTGCGTATTGCTGTGCCTGGAGCGACACCATAGACGCGATCCCCGCAAGAGTCACAGCCAGAAAGAGGACGCGAGTGCGCGGGTCCATGCTGTCAATAGTTTTAACATCCTCCATCCAAATGACACGCCAATCGTACACGAATTTCATGATGATGAGATGCGCAATGCCGCTTGACAATTCTACGAGCAGCCCAAGTAACACACCGCTTACACTGGAATCTGCAGCATATAATCCAAAAGACCCGTAGTGAAAAAGAGCCAGAACCTGATTCGTTGGAGATGATAGAATTTGGCGGGTTGCTTGGTGGGTTGCTCTTCTGTGCTCAGCGACGGCACTTCTGCCTTCGGTTTTTCGAGCAACACGCGACATGGCCCACAGGCTCACGGGAATGCTCAGAATGTAAGCGGTTCCAAGCACCCACAGATTCACATATCCGCGAAGATCTCGAAGCAAGAACTCAGTGTACATAGTGAGCAATGTGATCAGGGGGAATGCGGACATTGCACTCCCAGCCCATACGCTTGCACACGCTGCCCATACGGTTGCATTGAACGGCAAAGAAGCTCCAGTCCGATGCCTCAGTCCAATGTAGAGTCCGAGGTATGCTAATAGGGGCGTAATGAATGCCACAAGTGAGAAGCCGACCCCCGCCTTCATGCTCAGACTCCAGGTCATGGTGTTAGGAGGATAAGACGTTTGTGCTGAATCAGCGGGCTCTGCCAAAGGCCTTAGTGTAGCATGCGGAAAGTTTGTGAGGAAGTCTTCATAGCACTCGTTTCAATCTGAATCCGCAAACTATTGGTGCTCGAATGCAGGAAAAAGTGTATATGTTCATACGCGTAGTGAGCATTCAACAGAAGCCATGTATAAGCTGCCTCCACCGGGTCGCTTACTGCACGAGTGAGGCGATCGAAACCTCGCCAAGATCCTGTTGCAGACCAAGTCTCGGGCTTGCGTATAAGACTTAGCGACAGATCCCGGGTTCGCCATTTAACCAGGGCCGCGTGTATAGTGTCTCAGGGCGAACCCTACAGGCACGGCACTGCACCACATAAAGAGCTGCACCGCATAGAGAGCACCGCATAAAGAGCCGTACCACAAGGTGCACTCTCGGCAGTATGTTACGCGCTTGAGAGCTCTTGACGTAGATATGCCTCGCAATTGTACGCATATGCGTTGGTTGGCTTATCACGGCTAGCTTATACTGCACCACGCAGAGCACGTTGATAGTGGCTGCGTTTGCCCCTGGAAACTGCGAATTTAGTTCAGCTTTGTCAAGTTATGGTCGACTACGCTGCTTGATGTGGCCGGTCCCCGCTCTACTCAATTGCACATGAGGCATCGGCTTGTTCGGGCTTAAGCCACTCACAGAGTTTGAACCGCTCAAGTTACATAACGAAGCACGGCACCTTCAGGAACCTGCACGCATTCACCGCTCGCTCGTTTACGAATAGGGCATATGGTGGGGTGCAGAGTGAGCAGATTGTGGGGCGTGTGGGGCAGCCGAAAAATGCGTCGTACGTAACTGATTTACAAAAAAAAAATTCTTTTGTTGTACGAAAACTAGAGCACCGCAACAGACAGCAACACCGTGCACAGCAGCACTGCATCTCGTTCCACCTGACCACGTCTGCGTCATGCTCAGCGATTTCTCATCCCATCTCAGGGCGAGGGCGGATCCGTGTTCTAAACGGGTGGATCCGCTGAGCGAGAGCGAGCGCCGGTGGAAACCCGCGCCCTGGTCCACGGACAAACCGTTAAGTAAGAAGCGAGGGCACAGAGCGGCTTGCTGGTACCATACACACACACCAGCAAACCGTGAAAAAATGGTTCATCTCGGCCCGAAAGCTCCGCCAGCGCGCAAGGACACCTGCGCGTTCCTCCCCGAGGAACTCAAGGGTCCTCTCAAGCATCTCGAGGAGATTCTCACCGTCGACACGGAGAAGCTCAAGAAAATCACGGACCATTTCGTGTCCGAGCTCACGAAGGGCCTCACGAAGGAGGGCGGCTCGATCCCCATGAACGTTGCGTGGGTTATGGAGTACCCGAAGGGCGACGAAACGGGCACGTTTTTGGCCCTCGACATGGGCGGCACGAACCTGCGTGTGGCCGAGGTCACGCTCGACGGCAAGCGCGGGTTCGACACCGTGCAATCGAAGTACAAGATGGCCGAGGACATGAAGTTCGGCACGTCCGACGAGCTGTGGGGGTTCATTGCCGAGTGCATCGGCAAGTTCATGCAGCAGTACCACCCGGACTCGAAGGAGAACGTGCACATCGGCTTCACGTTCAGCTACCCGGCCACGCAAACGGCGATTGACAACGGCGTGCTGCAGCGCTGGACGAAGGGCTTCGACATTGCCGGCGTCGAGGGCAAGGACGTCGTGCCCATGCTCCAGAAGGCGTTGGACGAACGCGACATCAACGTCACGGTTGGTGCGCTCATCAACGACACGACGGGCACGCTCGTGGCGTCGAACTACGTCGATCCGGCCATGGAGATGGGCTGCATCTTCGGCACGGGCTGCAACGCCGCGTACTACGAGGTCGTGAAGAACATCCCGAAGCTCGAGGGCAAGCTCCCGGACGACATCCCGCAGGACTCGTGGATGGCCATCAACTGCGAGTACGGCGCCTTTGACAATGAGCACGTCATTCTGCCCCGCACGAAGTACGACGAGCGTCTCGACAAGGAGTCCCCTCGCCCGGGCCAGCAGTCGTTCGAAAAGATGATTGCCGGGTACACGCTCGGCGAGCTTTTGCGCTTCATTCTGCAGGACCTCATTGAGCAGAAGCTGTTCTTCAAGGGCCAGGACACGTCGAAGCTGGACAAGCCCTTCCAGATGAACGCCGAGTTCCTGTCGAAGATCGAGACGGACCCCTGGGAGAACCTCAGCGACACGGAGGCCCTGTTCCAGGACGAGCTCGGCATCCAGACGACCGAGGCCGAGCGCACGCTCATCCGCCGCGTGGCTGAGCTCCTCGGCACGCGTGCTGCACGCCTGTCGATGTGCGGTGTCGCGGCCATGACGAAGAAGCGCGGGCTCAAGACGGCCCACGCCGGTGCCGACGGCTCCGTGTTCAACAAGTACCCGCACTTCCGCGAGCGTGGTGCGCAGGCTCTGGCCGAGATCTTCGACTGGGACATGGCGCCCGAGGACTACCCGATCATCACGCTGCCGGCCGAGGACGGCAGTGGTGTGGGTGCGGCGATCATTGCTGCGCTCACGAAGAAGCGCACGGACAAGGGTCTGAGCGTTGGCGAGCGTAAATAATTAGCATAAGTACTTCATACACGCGTACATTACAGGCACAGCCAGTGCTTGCGTGTTAGACTGAAAGGGGCCTGGCTATCATTCACTGCGAATGTTGCCAGCTCTCATATATTATTATTATATGACTCAGGGATGAAGGCGGACAAGCAGATTGCAGAGCAGCATTTGAGAGGTAAAAGTTGTGCAATTTACGATCATCTGACGAAGTCAACAAATTGTCTAACTCAGGAACCGGTTCCTGGTCTCGCGGAAGGATTCGCTCGTCCTCTCATTCGTCCTCTCATTTATGAGCTACGAAATTTGAAATCTCGGAATCCGAGATAAGTGTTCGCCTCTATATCATTGGGAGTACATCGTGAACCGGCTTTCCGCCTTGAAGGTCTATGCCGAATCTGTTTATCCCCAATTGGTTTATGCCTGACAACTTTATTGGTCCAATATAAAGCATTCTTTAATCAAAAACCGGATGGTCTCTCACTGGCGGCCAGCTCGCATTTCTGCTGAAGTGTTTACGGCACTAGCATGGCGAAGTCGGATACATTGTTCATTGAGCTAGGAGCTGCTCAGCAACGCCAATTTGTGAGATTGAATCGTCTTCTATACTTGGGGAGCCATGAATATATTTTTCACTGTAATTGAATCCCTCTAGTCTCAGTTCAAAGTCTTCTTCGTCCAGTTCAACAATCTGCTCGAACAAGAAATCGTTAAGAGTCGCATCTTTGCAACCCGCTTGGTTTTCCCGGATAAGAGCCCATATCATTCGTAGCACCACCCCTATAGTCGTTACCTGCTACATAATAACCGTCCTCTGAATCCGCCGACACTGTCGACACGGTCAAGTTAAAAACGACTTTGTCATGTGTTGCGTTGTGAGAGATCGGTTGTTAGAAAGATCGATTATACGAAATTGAAGATGCTTATATATAGTCATAGTCGTCGAAACGCAGCAATTAAGAAAAGCGGCTAATTTATCAGGCCTTAAATACAAACACGCTTGCGCAGTTTTGAAAAAGAGAACGCGACTTTATGGTCCGGAGTGCTTTGTGAAACTACAATTTGACATAAAGGTTCGACGATGAGCCACGTCCACATAATACTCTTGCTGTACCCGTGGCTACCTTGCACAAACTTCGCTAGTGATTGGCACTTCCATTGGAGCACATAATCAGTGAATATCGTTCCTGTCGCCACGTAGATCTAGACCACGTTCACTCGGAAGCGCACGCTTGTCAGCCAAAGGCCGCTATTGAAGTCGCATTTGTCACGCTGCTAAAATAAGCTCGCAAGGCGCTGTCGAAATAAGGTTTCAGCGAGATACCTTTTCAGGCAGGCCCGGCTTTATCCGAAGCGCAACTTATACTACGTGACGGCGGCATGCTTCAAAAGACTGGGCATTGGAGGTATGCAGTCCAGAGCGATCCAGCGGGGCAAGGCGTGTTTTATGTTGGCGATAATAGGGAGAAACTCGGGTTGTACTACGTCACTGCAGAGGCTCCCGATGTCGCACAATCTGAGAATAACCCTTTTGAGAGCACTCCGGGTGGCGTTGCAACGCCAGATGTCTACGAAGCACTTGTTAACTTGAAAGCACCCATAGATCGATATGAAGCCATGCGCCTCAAAGAAGCCTTTCTAGACGAAGCGCGAAGTTACTACAAGGAGGCCGAAGCATACTATAATCGCGCCGAGGCAATTAGAGTCAAAGAGTTCCCACATATGTCAACAGATGAAATTCTGAAGTATGCCTTTGATTGACTTGTTTAACGGGGTCTCCAGAATAGTTTAGCATATAGTGCTGTTCACATCTTTTAGAGTGATACCGTGTCACAGTGGGTGCTGGTATGGCGTTATGAGCCAGGCTCAGTGCCCTCAAGGGTATACTCAGCTTTTGTTGACGATGATTGTTATGTACTTCTGTTTACTCGGGAGGCGAGTTCATCAAAATCACAGATTTGGTGGTATCAGCGCAACGGCATGTACACGAGGCCTCTTTCACCTCGTAATCCTGTCCAATTACTGTGCAAGCTATCTCTAATTTATTTGCACCACAGCACCAAGATAAAAGCATACAAATACAGGGCCTCCGGGGCCAGTCCAAAAAAAAGTCAGTGTTCCGTATCCACCACAACAAGCTCGAGCTCGACCCCGCCAAGGGGCTCCAAAATTTTCAGCTTCTCTCGTGTCGTTTCGATGCGCTGCTCCATGATGACGTTCTCGGAGTAGATCGAGTTGCGGAACAGTTTCACGACCAGCGTGAACTGCTTGTTTGTTGACGGCCGCGTCGTGACTTCGAGCGCCTGCTCGCGGACGTGCGCTCCGGGGAACGCGGCACCGAGCATGTGCAGCGCCAGCCCAAGGTAGCGTGCCCACCAGCCGAGCTGCGGGTCCACGAGTGAGTCGAGCATCTGCTCGCGCAAGGCGTTGTTCGACGGCTCGAGCCGGCCGCCCCAGCGCTCGCACAGGGCAAGGCCAAGCAGCACTTTTTCCTCGTTCGTGATGCCGTGCGTTCCCGCGAGCACGCCGGACTCGGCAACCATTAGCGCCGAAAACGCTTGGCGCTCGCGGCTGTAGCTCGAGTGGATGTAGGCCGCGTTTGCGGCGGCAACGACAAGCCTTTCGCGAATGAAGTCCGGACACGCAGGTGGCAGGGCACGCTGGAGCTTGCGCGCGAGGTCCGGGGCGCCGGGCAGGGCGTACGGTCGCGTCGCAACGATGAGCGGGTCCTGGTACCGGATTTCCGGTGGCAAAGCTTGGAAAATGAGGCCGTTCCGCAGGTTGTGGTGCACGAACACGACGCGCCGCACGGCCTGCTGCAAATTCTCGCGGTCCTTGCCCGAGCACGACTGTGCACGCTCGCACCGGCAACTGTCGAGCGTCAGGCCGACAGCACGAACGACCTGCGCAAGCCGCGAAGCGCCCTGGGCCTTCGCGAGCTGGCTCGGCTTCACGACAAGCCCGGCCGTGGCTGCTCCAAACCCCGTCAAAAGCTTGTGCAGCCCGGGGAACCCGAGCGCACTCAGGAAAACCGTGTGCGTGCATGTCTCAATGCGCTCAATGAGCGACGAGCAAGCCTCGGCGAGCCGTGCGCAAAACCCATCCAAGTCCGCGGGCTCGTCGCTTTGCACGTCGAGCCGCAGGCCAAGCGGCACGCGTGCGGGGCCATAAAGTGTCTCGTCACTCGTTTCTGTGCGGCACAGGCTCAAGTAGTACACGTTTGCGTAGCTCGGCCGCAGCTCAATGTAGATGCCCTGCGCCTGGTGCGTAGCCGACGCCACGCCGTATGCGTTCGCCCACCGCTCGCCTTCGCGGCTGAGACGGAGCACGTCGAGCCCGATTTCTTGGCGGATCGCTGCGACGAGCTCATCAAAGTTCGGCGCCTCGTGCGGGTTCGCAGCGATCTGGACGTCCTGCTGGCGCACGCCGTAGTCCATACAGATCGACTGGAACCGTTTGAGCACGACGAGCGTCTGCGCAATCTCTTCCTTAGAGATGCGGCCGTCGGGTCCCTTGTAGAGCTGGATGGGGGCACGGTCCTGGAACACGCAGGGGAGAATGCGCGCATGCTGCGGGTTCACGCTGTTGATACTGAACCGGATTGTCCACGTGCCGAGGTCCACGATTCCGTACAGCCCAGACATCGGTCAATTGTCGTGCGTATTGTTCTGTGTCGTGCGTAACGTGTTGTGTCGCAAGTGCCGTAAAGTGTGCTGTGTTGTGCTGTGTGCGCAGCGTATTTTTGTGTTCTCAGAGCCAGCAAGGGTCTGAATCTTTTAAATTCGTTGTGCAAGTTCGAGTTGCTCGACTTCGTGTCGTTGCGTAGGCTCAATCGTCGAACAGAGGTTGCTTGCTAGAAAGGTTCTGCGTAAGTGGCGTTCAGGATCCGCAGCGTGCTTTCTGGCTGTCTGGGTGCAGTGAATTTCGCGGCTACTTTGGTTCTCTGGCCTTTGGTACTTCGGTCCTCTGGCCCGGGGTCCGTTGGTCGTTTGGGGTCCGTTAGTTCCGTGAATTAGTTTGTGGTCGAGGTCGTGTGCCCTGTCTGTGTGTCTGTGGTTGAGGCGTGCCCTGTCTGTGCGAGCCCGTACCCTGTTGAAGAAGATCCTTAGTCATTCTCCGCTGTAATTCGCCGAGTCGAGTATATACTGTATTTGAACTGCTTTCTACTGCCCAGCTACCTCGCTAAACATCAGTACTCATGGATTCCGTTATCAGACTGGCTAGCTACATAGTTCGGGCTGACGGAGTTCGTGCCAATGAGAGATTCCTCGTATGGTCACATGTCAACACTCCTACATACTCCCAAAATGCCCTGGACTCCAACAGACTTCGACAGGGTATGTGGGAGTAAGTATCGCGTGTCATGGCTTTCTAATTCAGTGCCTAGACGTTTTCAAGAAGCATGCAGTAACCACAATACGTACATGTAGTAGTGGCCAAAAAATATTGGCCGAGCTGGGGATTGAGGAGATAGAACACTGACAATTGGAAACCGAGGGCTGTCAAGAGAAAGGGAAAGTTGAATATGAACCGTGCATAACCATGCTTAAATGTGCTACCGTGCACTTTCGCGAATTCTTTCAGCTCAATTTTTTTGTCTTCCGCCTCTACACCCTTGAGATCTGCTGGGAACTTGTCAAAGTCCGACGGATTCCCATGTACGATCTGTATCGGTGCCTCCTCGTCAGTGCTAGACAGCTGTTTCTCGGCATGGTTCAGGTAGGTGTCCCTACCGTAGATCGGGAATTTTTCCCCATATTTTTCTATAGCTTCGTCACACAATTTCACCAGCTCATGGAGTTCTTTAAGGGAATTATGCCCGATAAATAAGAAATAAACGTCTTGTTCAGCCACTTGACTGATTATCTTCGTAATCCAGTAAAGTTCTTCTTTAATCTTTGGGACGGTTTCCATCGTTATCAGGTAGGTAAAATTGTGATCATCCAAAAACTTTATGGCAAACGAGAGGTCCTTCATGGCGGTCAAAACGGGTCAGCTTTAGTCGGGGCCGAACCCCACCAGTTGGCCATATATATGTGCTCAGCTATGACTTGAAGGCTAGGGTTCAACCCTTATCAGCTTGGCGTCTGCCTCAAACTTATCAATAGATTGAGGCAGAGCGGTATGGGATTAAGTTTGGTAGCCTGTACAACAATCCCGAACAGCCAGGCCTATGTTGCAGTCACTAATGAGCAAGACTTCCTCCAACAATTGCAAGGTTGGATAAATCGATAACTATCAAAATGCCTAGGCAGTATGTAAGGGCTGGAGCCACGCGGCTAACCTACAGGAGGGGCCAATCCATCAAGGGGAACATCATAGTGACAGCGATTTGCAAGTGTAAAGATAGGGAAATGAAGGATGAGCATCTGTACAGACTTATTAAATCTATTTATTAATTTATTCTTTGCTCCCTCCGTTGGTGAAGAAATATCCTCTTGGCACGACGTTGAGACACACAACTCCTGCCTCGCAAACCCGTGTCTTCCGAAAGAACCATCCAGTGCTGGTGAAACTTTATGGTCATGTTATCACCAGAGGAGTTTGCTGAGAAGCTCGCATGAGCCATGCATACAGAAAGTAGCTTTGGAACCCGAGAACTATCAACAGGAATGAAACTCTCAATGGGAACAGCGGATGATCCTTTTTGTACTGGTTTTCCAACAGTCTCGAGTTTTCCTCGAACTCAAGTCTTTCACTTTCCTTCTCTTGAGTCTCGTTGTCTGCCGGGAACTTGTCAAAGTCCGACAGATTCCCATATACAATCGGGAATGGATTGTCTTTGTAATCGATGAAAGACATACAATGACCTATCAGCGCGCCATCTTTGAGGGTACCATTGTACCAATGGTTCTCCAGCTCGTCATATTCATTGCTGGAGTTATGGCCGAAAATCACGCAATATTTTAATCCACTAGGTGGGTTATCATCTTCCTTCCCTATCGCATAGGTGGCGTTGCGTTCATCGTAATATTTCAGTGCAGCTAAAAGGTCATCTGGAAGGTCCGTCGTCATGGCCCTTGGAAATGGTAGGCTCTCTTTGCTGGGAATATATATGATCGCAGTTACCAGTTTTGAATTAAGGTTTCCTCACGCAGGTTAAATCACCTGTCCTGTTGCACGGGGAGCATTGGGGTATGTGGTAGGGTACCGGCCTGTATGGCCTACCAGCTGGTAGTGTGCGTGTCAAAGCTTTCTACTTCAGTGCTTAGACGACTTCAAGAAGCATGCAGTAGCCACAACTACGTGCATCTAGTAGTGGCCAAAAAATATTGGCCGAGCTGGGGATTGAAGAGATAGAACACTGACAATTGGAAGCCGAGGGCTGTCAAGAGAAAGGGAAAGTTGAATATAAACCGTGCATAACCGTGCTTAAATGTGCTACCGTGCACTTTCGCGAATTCTTTCAGCTCAATTTTTTTGTTTACCTCCTCTACACCCTTGAGATCTGCTGGAAACTTGTCGAAGTCCCACGGGTTCCCATGAACGATCTGTATCGGTGCCTCTTTGTCAGTGCAAGACAGCTGTTTTTCGGCATGATTCAGGTAGGTGTCCCTACCATGGACCGGGAATTTTTCCCCATATTTTCGGCTAGCTGCGTCATACAAATCCACCAGCTCATCGAGTTCTTCAAAGGAATGATGCCCGATGAATAAGAAATAAACATCTTTTTCTTTAATCGTTGGGAGGAAATCAAAATTTGGTATAGTCGATCGACTGGTTTCCATCGTAATCAAGTAAGTAATATTGTGGTCATCCAAAAACTTTGTGACAAACGAGAGGTCCTTCATGGCGGTCAAAACGGGACAGCTTTAGTCGAGGCCGAACCCCACCAGTTGGCTATATATATGTGCTCAGCTATGACTTGAAGGCTAGGGTTCAACCCTTATCAGCTTGGCGTCTGTCTCAAAGTTATCAATAGATTAAGGCAGAGCGGTATGGGATTAAGTTTGGTAGCCTGTACAACAATCCCGAACAGCTAAAGCTATGTTGCAGTCACCTAAACAACAAGACTTCCTCCAACAATTGCAAGGTTGGATAAATCGATAACTATTAAAATGCCTAGACAGTACGTAAGGGCTGGAGCCACGCGGCTAACCTACAGGAGGAGCCACTCCATTAAGGAGAACATCATACTGACAGCGATTCGCAAGTGAGAAGATAGGGAGACGAAGGATGAGCATCTGCACAGACTTATTCAATTCAGTAATTTATTAATTTATTCTTTGCTCCCTCCGTTGGTGAGGAAACATCTTCTTAGCACGACGTTGAGACACACAACTCCTGCCCCGCAAATCCGTGTCTTCCAAGGGAACTGTCCAGTGCTGGTGAAAATTCATGGTTATGTTATCACCAGAGGAGTTTGTTGAGAAGCTTGCGTGAGCCATGCATACAGAAGGTAGCTTTGGAACCCAAGAACTATCAAGAGAAATGAAACTCTCAATGGGAACAGCGGATAATCCTTTTTGTACTGATTTTCCAACAGTCCCGAGTTTTCCTCGAAATCAAGTCTTTCACTTTCCTTCTCTTGAGTCTCGTCGTCTGCCGGGAATTTGTCAAAGTCCGACAGATTCCCATATACAATCGGGAATGGACTGTCCTTGTATTCGATAAAAGACATACAGTGACTTATCAGCCCGTCATCCTTGAGGCTAACACTGTACCAAAGATCGTTCAGCTCGCAAAATTCATTGGTGGAGTAATGGCCGAAAATCACGTAATATGTTATTATACCTTCATCATCTTCCTTCCCTATCGCATAGGTGGCGTTGCGTTCATCGTAATATTTCAATGTAGCTAAAAGGTCATCTGGGAGGTCCGTCGTCGTGGCCATTGGAAATGGTAGGCCCTCTTTGCTGGGAATATATATGATCGCAGTTACCAGTTTTGAATTAAGGTTTCCTCACGCAGGTTTAAATCACCTGTCCTGTTGCACATGCGTGGGGAGCATTGGGGTAGGTGGTAGGGTAGCGGCCTGTACGTCTTACCAGCTGGGCGTGTGCGTGTCAAAGCTTTCTACTTCAGTGCTTGAACGTTTTCGAGAAGTACATAGTAGCCAGAACTACTTACAAGTGGCCAAACTTTATTCGAGACAAAATGCTCCGTGATAAACAGGTTAACAGTTAGGTAAAGGTCATGTTTGACGAATCTGAAAAGAATACCTAGGCGTGCTCATCGGCTATTCACTTATTCAGATAGTAGAATTAATACACACGTCAGCTCTCTACACTGTCTGGCGGAATGACTGCTGGCATACGCCCCAATGCGAAGATAAGCCAAGTTCTTGTAGCGACTTTCTAATCATGCGTTCTCTGCCGCTAGCTTGAGTAAATGAGAGACTCACGAGACATAAACTAGTAAAAAATTTCAAACGGAATAGAGCCAAATAGAAACAGTAAGACCCGAGACATCTCGGCAGCTAATTCATGGTTTTCAAGCATGCGGCCACTGGACCAGCTAAGTGAAAGGCTGAAGAGAATGGCTGAGCTGTAGATTGAGGAAAAAGAATGACAATTGTAGACCAAAGACTGTCAAGAGGAAGGGAAAGTTGAGTATGAACCGTGCTTTACCATGCTTAAATGTGCTACCGTGCACTTTCGCGAATTCTTTCAGCTCAATTTTTTTGTCTTCCGCCTTTAGACCCTTGAGATCTGCGGGGAACTTGTCGAAGCCCGACGGATTCCCATGTACGATCCGTATCGGTGCCTCCTTGTCAGTCCAAGACAGCTGTTTCTTGGAAAGATCCAGGTAGGTATTCCTTTGATAATAATAAATCGGGATTTTTTCCCCAAATTTTCTGCTAGCTTCGTCACACAAATCCATCAGCTCAAAGTATTCTTTAATGGAATTATGCCCAATAAATACGAAATAAACATCTTCTTCTTTAATCATTGGGGGGAAACCAAACTCTGGTTTAGACTCTGGGATGGTTTCCACTGTTATCACGTAGGTAATATTGTGGTCATCCAGAAACTCAATGAGAAACGAGAGGTCCTTCATGGCGGTCAAAACGGGTCAGCTCTAGTCCAGGCCGAAACCCATCAGTTGGCGATATATATATGTGCTCAGCTAGTAGGGTTTGAAGGCCAGGGTTCGACCCTTATCAGCTTAGCGTCTATCTCAAATTTATTAATAGATTAAGGCAGAGCGGTATGAGACTAAGTTTGGTAGCCTGTACAACATAACCGAACAGCTAGGTCGATGTTGCAGTCACCTAATGAGCGAAACTTCTTCCAACAATGCACGGTTGGGTAACTCGATAACTCTCAAAATGCGTATACAGTATGTAAGGGCTGGAGCCACGCGGCTAACCTACTGGAGGGACCAATCCATTAAGGAGAACATTATAGTAACAGTGATTTGCAAGTGGGAATATAGGCAACGAAAAATCTACAGAACGTCTGCACAGATCTATTTAATTTATCCTTTGCTCCCTCCGTTGGTGAAGAAACATTCTGTTAGCACAACGTTGAGACACACAACTCCTGCCCCGCAAACCCGTGTCTTCCACGAGAACCATCCAGTGCTGGTGAATATTACTGGTCATGTTGTCACTGGGGAGTTTGTTGAAAAGCTCGCGTGAGTCATGCATACAGAAGGTAGCTTTGGAACCCGAGAACTATCAAAAGACTTAAAACTCTTAGTGGGAACAGCGGATCATCCTTTTTGTATTGGTTTTCCAACAGTCTCGAATTTTCCTCCAAAGCAAGTCTTTTACTCTCCTTCCTTTGAGTCTTGATGTCTGCTGGGAACTTATCAAAGTCCGACAGATTCCCATATACAATTGGGTATACATCTTTGTTGTAGTCGATGAAAGAAGCACAATGACTTATCAGCTTGTCATTTTTGAGGCAAACATCGTACCAAAGGTCCTGCAGCTCGCGATATTCAGTGGTGGAGTAATGGCCGAAAAACACCCAATATGTTACACCATATGAATGAACTCTCTTCGCTACCACATAGGTGGCGTTGCGTTCATCGTAATATTTTAACGAAGCTAGAAGGTCATCTGGAAGGTCTGTCATGGCCATTGGAAATGGCAGGTTCTCTTTGCTGAGAATATATATGATCGCAGTCACCAGTTTTGAATTAAGGTTTCCTCCCGCAGGTTTAAATCACCTGTCCTGTTGCACATGCATGGGAACATCGGGGTATGCGTTAAGTAGGGTAGCGGCCAGTGTGCCTACCAGGCAGACTCGTGTCTCAGAATCCGTGTCATGGGTGTCTAATTCAGGGACTCAAGGCTTTTCAAGTGGACATGCAGTAGCCAGAGACCACTTACATGTGGTCAAACTCTATCAGAGATACAACGCTCAGTAACAAATCGGCTAGCAAGCAGGTAAAGGTCATTCTTGACGGATCTAAGAAGAATAATTGATAACTAGGCATGCTCCTCGACTGATACTTTATTCGTATAGTAAGAGGGCCTTCGCATAGTACGGCTCATCAATTCATGCATTCCCTATTTTTACCGCTCACGGACTCTTTCGAGAATTGCGGCTTCTGTTTCTTAGGTTCCTTCCGCTGAGCTTCCGCTCGCAACTTGGCGAAGACCGACCAATCCCCATATACGAACGGGTGTTGTTGTGTTCACCGTACGAACAGCGCCCTTTCAACCCAATATTGAGTTTAGCTTCGAGACGGCTGCCGACGTACGCCATATATTCTGGCTCGTCAGGGTTCCGTACATCCCGCCCTATCACATATGAGACATTGTGTTCATCCAAATACTCTATGGTAGAAAAGCCCCTCATTGCGGTGTAAGACGACAAGCTGGTAGACCGCAAGCGCTGGGGGGCGATATATGGACATTGTTTAGATTATGGTGCATGAGCTTTAATCACAGTATCTCGTGCAGTGATTGCGGACGGCAGAGACGAATAGCTGGAGCTGTTCCCCAAAATTCCGTGCTGCAGTTGTCCTGCCTGAGTACCTTGTTGTACACTAGAGCTTTTACGTTCCGAGACTGGCTAGCGACAGAAGTTCGCCTGACGGGTACGCGTCCCTGGGCGACTCTTCGCATCGTCACATGTCACGCACTCCGCCACGGCACTGTGGCTAGGCTAGCCAGCCGGGTCGCAGGCCCGGCCGTTGGGACCGCCGTCCCTGCGCCCTTGCCCTCTGCAGTTGCTGACGAGCGCCCCTGCACACTGTCGAAAAGGCGAGCGGGGCCCCTGGCGAAATAAAGTCTAATTCCCGGTTCAACTGTGATCCCTTTTTGCACTGTTTCCACCAGCACCGATTTCGGGGTGTTTTGAGTTGCTTCTGAACTTTTTAATTCTGCGAAATGAAGCTATTTGGAGGCGCAATCACGGCCAGCATTCCGGACTCGCTGCTCGACGCCTCGGACCTGCGCGAGGTGCCCGATAACCAGGAAGTGTTTGTGGGCTCGTTTGCCGAGTTCGACATTTCGCTGATCGTCGAGTTGCTGGAGCCCGTGGCCAAGAACAGTATCGTGGATGCGCTCGTCTACCACGTCGACGAGGTCCACCGCGTGTCCGGCCTCGAGCCAATGTCCGGGCACTCGCTCGAGACGTTGACGATCGAGCTCAACAAGCACCAGTTTGCCGAGCGCGTCGACTTCGTGAAGGAGAAGGACGGGTACGTGTCGCTTGTGTTCGGGCTGTTCCGGCTCGAGGAGTACGAGACGGACGTGCTCATCACGTCGAGCTTGAAGCCGCAGGTCAACAAGCCCGGCGTGAAGGAGGTCGACTCGCAGAAGCAGGTCGTGCGGAACCTCGTCATGACATTCAAGGTCCTTGACGAGGGCCTGTTTGGCAAGGAGCTGAAGGACCTTTCCGAGAACGGTCCTCACCCGCGGCCTGTCCAGCGCTTCGAGGGATAAGCCCTTCCTAGAAGTCTACAGTCAGGCCCAGAATCAGGATAATCAGGCCTAGACTTAAGGCCAGGATAAGCAAGGACCGCACGCCATATGATGAAGCCGGCAGCTCACTAGTCTAATCAATCACTAATTCGTCTATATCATTTATTTTGATACAAGCACGAGCTCAAATAGCCACTGAGGTGGGCGCGAGGGTGGTTTAGCTACATGTTTATATTGCTCTCGAGTATGTTTGTTGGCATCAACGTGTCTGTACTTACGATATGCCGGAACGTACCAGCGTCGAAAACGAGGACGAACCACACGTTCACGCTATACCATCCAGCACTATCCATACGAGGTGTACGATCGTCGAGCGAGTAGTAGCAAGTCTAGTAACTTATGGTAATAGTTATGGGGTGAACCAGGACGTGTACATGCAGTACTATCCACGAGGTGAATCCAGCTAGCCACACCATATATTACTGCAATCTCCAATAGCCTTAAATTCATAGTTTCAATAAACGCAAGTGCGGAAAGAGCTCGCTCACTCAATTCAGATCGCCGTGCCCAGCAACTATCTCGATTGCAATCGACGATCTGATTACCCAGTCCAACCTCTATATCGAATGCTCTCACGAAATAACTGAATGGTTGTCCAGGTCATTTTCGGGCGATTACCATATGCATGCTTCTCTTCGGATGGAAGTCCACAGTGGAAAGGTCGCAGGCACCATTCACCACCAAACCATCGAGCATAGCTAGCACCTAACATCCAGCGTAGCCCTACGATTCTCACGATCTTCATATACAATACCATCCACCACCATCTATCCACCATCAGTACATACAATGCTATAACGGCATGTACTGAGACAGCCTACGACAAATCCTTCAAAATAAGTATAGAGCTATATAGATACATACTACCACTGCCTACAACGCACAATTACGGCACTGCAAGCAATTCGTGGTGTGCAAGCAATTCATGCCGTGCAAGCAATTTGTGGCGTACGTGCAAATTCAAACAAACATCGTGGCCTACAAATTCAAACAAACGTGCGTGCAAACAAACATCGTGGCCTGCAAACACCGTGGCCAACATCGTGCCTACAAAATCGTGGCGTGGACTGCGGACGCGTGGCCTGGCATGTTGGCTTCGGCCCTAACCTTGCCGTGCTGTATCTTTCATCTACGATGCTCTCGTTTCGCAGAGCCGTGCTCGTTGTCGGCTGCGTGCTCGCGCTGTTTCTGCTGTTTGGCGGCTCGGAAACGAACAAGCTAGCCACGCTCGAGACGCGGCTGAAGGAGAACGAGCGCAACAGCGAGAACGCATTGCGCGAGCTCCAGCAGTCGTCGGACCAAAACAACGCGGCCTTCGCCAAGGAAATCAAGAAACTCGAGACCGAGCGCAAGATTCTGGAGCACCAGGTCCAGGAGCTGCGTCGCCTGCCCGACCCCAGCGCGACCGTGCTCGAGCAGCTCAAGTACCAGTACCCATACGACCGCAACGTGCCGTTCCCCGCGTTCGTGTGGCAGACGTGGAAGCAGGGCTTCATGGACGAGGATCTCGACCCCGAAATCAAGATGTACATGGAGGGCTGGCGCACAATCAACGTCGATTTCGTGCACGAGGTCCTCAGCGACAAGGACGCGGAGCTCCTCGTTGCGCACTGGTACCGCAACGTGCCACGCGTTGTTGAGGCGTACAAGTCGATGCCGGACGTCATTCTCCAGGCCGATTTCTTCCGGTACCTCGCGCTGTTCGCTCGCGGCGGCGTGTACAGCGACGCGGACACGGAGATTCTGAAGCCGACGCCGAACTGGATGCCCTCGACGCTGAGCCCGCTCGACGTCGGCCTTGTTGTTGGCATCGAGGCCGATCCGGACCGGCCAGACTGGCACCAGTGGTACGCGCGGCGCATCCAGATGTGCCAGTGGACGATCCAGGCGAAGCCGGGCCACCCTGTACTGCGCAACATCATCTCTAATATCACGGAAACCACGCTGCGCCGCAAGCGCCAGAACCAGCTCAAGCTCGGCATGAACGGGCTCGACCGCGGCGGCGACATCCTCGAGTGGACGGGCCCCGGCATCTGGACAGACATGCTGTTCGAGTACTTCAACTCGCCCGCAGCCAAGTCCGCCGAGGTCATCGACTGGCGCTACTTCACGGGCATGCAGGGCGCAAAGGTTGTCGGCGACGTGCTCATCCTGCCAATCACGTCGTTCAGCCCCGGCGTGGGCCACATGGGCGCGAAGTCCGTGTCGGACCCCATGGCCTTTGTGAGACACCACTTCGGCGGTAGCTGGAAACCGCTCGACGAGCGCATGTAAGCTTGTCGGGCACTCTATCGCTTTTTCATCGCTCTCTTTCGAAGCATCGAGCAGCTTGCTGCTTAAAGACACTAGAACTAGTTGCACATAATATAGGTACTGTAGTTCATCCGCATGCTGATTGCCTTACATAGTCCGACCCAACTCTCCGAGCCGAGACGAGGGGGAACTAAGGTACGCCTCGAAGGCGCCCAAAGATCCTGTATAGTATAGTAATATGAAAAATTATAGTATATTTCGTATCTGATCCTGATGGGCTCTGATCCTTCTGGCAAGGAGCATAAGCAAAAGAACTCACAACACTACAAAGACAGCATTCGCCTGCAGTGCCCGTTAAAGGTTACTTCTCTATGTGCATATTCCTATGTCCGCGTACAGCTCAGTGTCCTTGTTCAGTGTCCTTGTACTTCAGTGTCCTTGTACTTCAGTGTACATCAGTGCCCCATCTCCGTTGGTGGCCATATACTGGGTCCATTCATATCAGTCAGCTCGAGACAGTGTGGGTGAGTGGTTTTAAACCGACGCCCTGCTAAGGCGTTGCCCTTTGGGCGCGCAGGTTCGAATCCTGCCACTGTCGGATTAATTTTTGCTTTTTGTTTGCACCGGCTTTCCTATCTACTTTTTGCTCCTAATTAATTTTACAACAAATATAATTAAAAAGACGCCGCGTTGATCTCACAAGTGTCCCGAGTCGGGTTGTATAGAGCTCACGCACCTGGACGTCTCGTAAGCATGAGACTCGTCTCGGCCAAGCAGCCAGACCAGTTTGCGGAAGTTGTGGCTGCCGAGTCCGGGCCCGACCAAGGCCTTGTGCTTGCGCACGCCGATGGCACGGTCTCGCATTTCGATAACGCATTCCGCCTCGCTGGGGTGTGGCTCAATCCCGGGAAACGCGTGTCGTGCCTTGTAGCCTTGGACAGCCGGCTGTTCATGGCCTTTGACGACAGCTCAGCGCGTGTCGTATCTCTGGAAACTGGAATCACGGTATCGGAGGCCACGCTGCCTATTGCGTTCACAGGCATTGCCGTGTTCGAGCGAGTTCTTGTTGGTTGGAGCAGGCACGCAACGGAAATCCACGTTCTGCACCGGTTCAACCTCGAGGTTTTCGAGACTTTGTACACCGACACGTTTGTCCTGAGCGTGTTCTCGGTTCCCGGTGGCATTGGCGTTGCTACAAGCTCGGACCTGTTTGTGCTGAAGGACGGCGTGGACGCGTACAGTCTCCGCCGCGTGTTCCATGCCTCGACCTTCTTGATTCTTGGTGCTGCATGCTTCAACAAGAAGTGGTGTGTCCTAACTCCACGCAGTTGGAAGGTCCTTGGCCCTCGCGATGGCGCACAGCTTCTCGACGAGGAAATGGACGTTGCTGCACCCTTCGACACGTTTCTAACACGAGTCGTCAGCACGCCGTACAGCACGCTCATCCAATGCTCGGAGGGCATGTACATATTCCTTCGCGAAAACAACATTCAGGCCGTCGCTTCGCCCCTGCAGCCGGCCCCATTCTCTGACAGCCCGGCATCTCCACCGGCATCTCAGCCGGCATCTCCACCGGCATCTCCACCGCCCTCAAAAACTGCGTACCCCGTCGAGTACTTAGTGGCGAACTCTGCACTGCTTGTGACGTCCGATTTGCGTGCGTTCCAGTCGTGTCTCGTGAAGGGCCAGCTCGAATGGCAGCCCGTTGACCTTGGCGTCAAGCTCGCTTCTACATTTAGACTCGTTGGCCACGACGACCCGGGAACTACTGCCGTGTCTGGGCCGTGGGTCGGTACTCAAACAGGCAAAATCAATGGAACAACCGTTTTCCCGGGGCCCGTGCTCGAGATAGACGGCTCATGGGCGTACAGTGCGTACGGCAGAGTTAAGTTGCCCCTCGAAGCCGTGAGGCTCGTGCACGCACTAAACGAACCCGTGCCAAGGGACTCGCGCGTGTCCGTGCAAGTTGACGAACTCGTCTGGCCCGCGTCTTGGAATACGGCAGTGTGGATCGGGCTCCAGAGCACGGTCGGCTACATGCTACAACGCGTAGCCGGAACCGAGGACGCCGTTGTTCCCGCACACCTTGCCGTTGTTGCTGTGAGCGAGGGTCGGAAAACCGTGGAGGAGATCGTGCGCATCATGGACACGAGCCTGAAAGGCATCGCGACGCTCGAGAATGTGGCCGTGCTTGCTGTTGAAACGCGGGACGACGCACTGCTACAGGCCGTGGCCCAAGTTTTGACACATATCTGGGACTCGCAGCGCGTGGCCGAGCTGCTGGCAGCAGGCACGCCCCACGCCGTAAAGATCCTTGCGTCGATGTTTGGCTTTTCGGAGATCCCGGCTGGGCGGATCCAGAAAATCGTGGCGAGACTCGCGAGTGCCGGCGACGTGCCAAGCAGCTATGCGGCTGCGTGGGTATTTGAGTACCGCGAAGAGGCCGTCGAAAAATTGTGCGTGCCCTTCCGTGCGCTCGGCGACCTTTCCGAGGGTGCATTTGCGCGGTTTGCACTGAACATGGCCCGCGTGCCGGCGGGAATGGCGAAGCTGTTGCAGGACACGCTCGGCGTGCTTAGCGAGGACGAGAACGCGTCGCCTAGTTCCTCGAAATCGCCCGAAGACGTGCGTGTTGAACAGCGCATGGCCGTAAAACTGCTGTTACAGGCGCTCGAGCTCCCGGACGAGCACGCCCTACCGCAAACCGAGGCACAGCTCGTGCAGATCGTGCGGGCCATTGTACCGGCCGTCCACAAGCGCGGCATCGGAGCAAAGGCCGTGCTTGTGAAGCTGCTTGCCACGCACAAAGTCCACTTCCACCAAGCTAGGCAGCAGTTGCTTGTCCCCACGCCGGCCTCGGCCACGCACGCAGCGCTCGTAATAGACATGAACGCTACTGCACGACGCGAATGCGAGCTCGAGAACCCACCAGCTACAAACACGCATGCCTCTGACACGCATGCCTTTGAGTTGCTGCTTGCATTCAGTGCCGATGGTAAAACCGTTTACGGAACCGCGGCCACAAAAAGGTACGCGTGGCACCTTCCGGGCGGGATCCGGTCGATGTTCCGTTCCGAAACCGTCGTTGAGCCCGTTGAGGTTCGCTGAACCCGGACATCTTGCTCTATACTGTGACTCCTACACAGCCTTCCTTGACTCAAGTCAATTGGTTCAGTATCTCGGCGTGGGTCTTGAATTACGTCTAATGTGAACACTATGTATAATAAATATTCGCATGATGGCCATACATGCATAATAAATACTACTCGGGCGTGAGCCAGTACCGGTCGTGGCCAATATCGGCCACGTCGGTCAGCCCGAGGTGGGCAGCCTCGGCAAACAAGGGCAGGCTGCGCAGGTCCGGCTCGCTCGAGGCCCCGGCCCGCAGTTTCAGAAGCACGCCAAGGATCTCGTACTCCGAGGACGGAGCAATTGTGACTGCTGGCGGGTTCAACGCGCACACGACGTTGTTTGCGTTGTCTGTGTTTGTTGTGCTGTCTGTATTGTTTGCGTTTGAGCTTGTGGTGGGTCGTTCACTCCCCACGCTCTCGCACACGTTTTTTAATGTGAATTCGGCGGGTTCGCGGAAAAACCGGAACGGGGACTTGCCGTGGGCGTTCACGGCAGCGAGCAAATGGTAAGGAGGCACGGCGTATGCGCGTTCGGCACCGAGCGCAAGCAGTTTCCGTTTTATATGCAAGATGTTGTGCGGGGCTCTCGGTGCATACACGGCTGCAGCATCCGTGTACCCGGCTGCGAGGTGCTGGCTCAGAGTGTAGAGCATGATTCCGCGTTTCGACCGTTCGGGGAAGGGCAGCACGTTCTCATCGCCCGGGACGTAGCGGTGGCTCTGCGAGACAAAGAGGTCGCGCTTTTCCTGAGCAAAGTCGATATCGCCGAGAAATGGCGCATACACCTTGCGTTCCAGGGGTGTTAGCAGCGCCACATGGTGAGGCCTCAGCTTCATTGGCACCCGTAGTGAATATTTCAGCGACCCCAACCCCTAAGTATCGCGATCGAGCCCACAAATTCACATGTAAAGAAGGCACGAAAGGTACGACAAACCACGGATTATTGGCGTATGTGCAGAAAAATACGGAGACATATTTATTTATTTATGTAGGAACTGCGAACTCCACTCTGCGTCGTATCTATTCCGCTCCAACCTCCCCTATTCGGTGGTATCGAAGACAGGCTCAAGTGGGCCTCGTTGGACTCAGTGAGAATGCTCAGATGCTGACAATCAGATGCTGACAATAATCAACATGGAACAATGCTTCGATCTCATGTGCTCGGTAGGTACTTGCCAGACGATCGGCATTAAAGGGCCACTGGAGGTGTTTACATTGCCATGCTTAAGTTCGCATGCTTCTCCATGCTTAAGGTGACACGCTTGAGTTGACATGCTTGAGTTGGCATCAGTCTCAATGTTTAAGTTGGCATGCTTCTCTATACTTGAGTTGACATGCCTGAGTTGGCATGCCTGAGTTGGCATGCTTGATATGAGTGGTATGCTGGCTGCCTCTGAGTTGTGTCAGTCGTGGTTCTTGCGTCCTGCGTGGTGGGGTGCCCCCCGCGGGGGTATCTTGGTATGTCTATGCTATCTTTTGAGGAGCTCAACCACTTCCTCACGGCGCCTTTGTAGGTCCGGAACTGTCGCCAAAAACGTCTTGATGTCCTCGATTTCCTTCTCCATGCTGCGCCAGCCCGTCTCCTGGGCCGTGTTCTCGAAGGACCAGCTTGCTCCGTCGTCGCCGAGCCCGACCTCGAGTTTCATTTCGTGGTACTGCAACAGCGACAGCCGGTGCGAGATCGTGATGAGCGTGATGCCCTGCGCCACGCACGCCTCGTACAGCTGGCCCTCCATGTCTGCGCTCACGGCAGACGTGCCCTCGTCGATGATCGCGTACTTCGGGCTCGCGTATAGAAGGCGGGCAAACAACATGCGCTGTTTTTCGCCGCCGCTGAACACGTCCTTCCACTCTTTAACGACGTCGAGGCCGCCCTCGCGCTCGGGCAGGTATGCGAGGTTCACGCGTTTCAAAATCGCGTGCAGGTCCGCGTCGGAAACGTTGCGCCGCTGCATGTCCGCCACGGTCGATGGGTAGATGATCTGGTCGCGCAGCGTGGCCGTGCTAAAGTACGGGCGTTGCGGCAAAAAGCAGATGCTGCGAGCCCGCCGCAGCACGCCCCGGTACACGGGCCACAAGCCGGCCACGAGCCGCGCAATCGACGACTTGCCCGTGCCGTTCGAGCCGACAATGAGCAGGTGCTGCCCCCGCCTAACGCCGAACTGCAGCGGGTTCAAAAGCTGCTCGCCGTTCGACAGGTCGGCGCCGGACCCGGGAACAACGACGGGCACATTGTTGAACTCGACGTCGTCGCCCGCGATCTCGAGCTTGCCGCGCACGTCCGCAAGCGTGAACTGGTCGCCGTGCACGTCGAGCTGCTGGTCCGCGGACGACCGCCGGTGGTACGCCTGCTTGCGCACGCGGTGCAGGGCGGCAATGAGCTGGTACACGCGGCGGGTGTGGCCCGCGAGCTCGGCCATGTCCTTGATCGAGTACATTATGCGACCGCCGGCGTCGGAAATCGACAGCATGATGCGCTTGTTTGTGACGAACTTGCCCATATTTTCGCGCTCGCTTGCGCCAATGCGCGAGCCTGCGAGCTGTGGGGCCGTGGGCTGCGCACCGGCGAGCTTAGTAGAGGGCCGTGCACTGGTTGCGCTGGTTGCGCCCTTTACTTGGTTCGGGAAGAACACGGGCACGGCGGCAAACACGTACCCGGACGCGGACCACGAGTATTTGAGGACGTAGCTCTCGATCACGGCGTACGCGGCCTTGACGCTCATCTGCTTAGCGATGTGCCGGCACAGCGTGCGGTACGCCGAGCCAAGGCTGCGTTTCTCGATCTCGGCCCCGTCGTAGAACGCAATCTCCTCGGCGTTCGTGATGACGCGCGCGTGCGCGCTGCGGTAGTCGCCCTCGAGCTGGGCCTCGCGTGCAGCAAGCTTGCCGAACGCCGGGGCCACGGCCCGCAAAATCCCGGCCGTCACCAAGTAGTTTGCGGCAATGAGGCACATTGTCCGGCCGCCGAGGTTCCGCGAGAGCTGGGCCGCGAAAATGAAGAGGTCGAGCGTCGGCTTGCCGAGGTTCGAGTAGAGCTTTGCGGCGGCCGTGCAGAACTTCGTGACGTCGGCCGTTATGTAGTGGTCGATGCCCTCGAGCTGGCCGTCCGTGCTGCTGAGCTTGTAGTACTCGGCGTGCGCCCCGACGTACAGGTCGTGGATGTAGCGGACCATGGACCCGCGGAACTCGAGGCCGATCTTGCCCTCGAGGTACCTGATCATGGCGTTTGTGTAGCTTGCCGGCACGGCAAGCGCGAGCCACTCCACGAGACCCGCCGCAAACGCGGGGCCGTTTGCACCAATGAGGTGCCGCACAATTCGGCCGTCGAGGTCCGCCACAAGCAGGGACATGTACGTGCGGAACATGAGCAGCGCAATGTGCAGCACGAGGTAACGCAGGACCTTAGCCTTGTACGAGGGCACAAGGATCTTGAGCAGAGCACTCGTTTCCTTGCCGAAGCTCCGCCGGGACCGCGCAAACAGGGCATAGTCACGGTCGAGCCGCTCGTTGCTGGTTGGACGCACACGCTGCACGCGCCAGCCGTCCTTGTAAGGCACGCTGAGCTCGACCGAGCCGTCGGGAAGCTCGGTTGCCACGGACGTGCCCGCCGGACAGCCATTGGCCTGTTTCTCGGCGGCGTCCGGCGCCGCGGGGTCCTTGCGCAGCTGGCGAAGGTACCAGGCCACGGCGAACACGGCGCATATCGCCACGGGCTTGCTTCGCAGGTCCTGAAGGCTGAATCCACCCCCTTTGCGAGCCATGGGCCGTTGTGGCTGTGGTGTGTGGGGTAATGTCGTTTCGGGCATCACGTGTGGTATATCTATGGGCCTCGCTGTGGCACACTACTCGGTAAGACTATACGAAGTAACCCAGTAAAAAACGATGTCCAGAAACCAGTTCCATAGTTTACCCAACCGTTCGTAAACCACGGCACGGCCGTGGCCCACAATAGTCGCAATTTGTACATAGCTATACGGCCTCACTGGCCCACAACGCGGTGAAAGTTAGCACGGCTCGGCAAACTCCGTAAAATAACGATTACACAGTAGTTGATTAAACAGTTTACCCACGGCACGATCGTGGCTCATAATTCGCAAACACTAAGTTGTACATCACTTTGCAGCCTCAGTCTGGCCTTACAGGGGTACACACAACTCGGTAAGATTATACGAACTCAGTAACCCAATAAAATAATAAGAAAAATAAAAACGATTCTTCGAGCCAATTATAAACGGGATACACAGAATAGTATTTACCCAACCGTGCGAACCCTCATGAACGGCACGACGGGCTCAACAATAGTCTTCAATCCTATTCAGTTGTAGGTGACTATGCAACAACTCGGTAAAGTATACAAGGTTTATTCGTAGGCAAGTAAATATGGCATAAGGCAAGCGTGGCCAACATATGGTGACATGTGGTTTAACGTGGCACAAAGAACTCAACTACCTCGACGGCGCATTGTAATCTTCAAGTTATGGAATTGCCAAGTCGTACGGCATGGTGCATGAGGTGGCATAAAGTATTTTTGCATAAACTCTGCACAAGGCACGGCGCATTGGCAAGGCACTTGATGCACGGACAGTAAATGAAATGGCATGTATATGGCACCTAAGACATTAGGAGGGCGTGAACATGGCGAGTCTCGGCGTGGCCAAGGACCATAGTCAGCCCAGTTGAGGTATGCTGAATGCTCTAGGTATGTGAACTATGTACTAATGTAGGCGATACGGTTGTTTTTGATAAGGAACTGTCGGAACCGCCTGCCCTTGCGCTCGAGAAGCTTCTTGTCGAGCTGGGCCACGGCTTCAGCGACCTCCTTCTCGCGCTCAGGCGCAAGACGCTCCTTGCGCGTGAGCTTGAACTGAGTAGCGCCCCGCACCTTGATTCCCTCGGCGTACTTCTCCTCGTAGAACTTGCGATTGTGCAACAGCTGCGGGAGCAGGTCCTGCACGCCGAACCGGTACGCGGCCTTCCACAGGTCGGCCTGGCGACGCATCGAGAACTTCGGCCGGTGCCACGCCTGCGTCACCGGGTGTTTGTTAGCGAGAAACGGGTTCGCGTCCGGTGCGTTTGTGGGCCGTGGCTCTTTTGCGTACTCGCGGAACGGCGGGGGCGGGTACCGCTTGAAAAAGCGCTGCAGGACGTCTGGGAGCTCGCTGAAAAAGGCCTGCGGCTCGTTCACGCCACTGGCCACTTTCGCCTGCGCACTCTCGAGCACGTCAGACGCGAGTCGTCGTGGAATACGCAGAGCTGCGAGCGAGGGCCTCATGGTTAGCACTTTTCACTTTTGCAACCCTTCCCACCCACATAAATATCCCCCCCCCCCCACGTACAGCACCACCCACGTATAGAGGATACACAGGATACACAGGATACATAGGATACACAAGGATACGTTGAATGCAATTGCTCAAGTGTTGGGCATACGTGCATATATGTTTACGTATATGCGTAGATATATTTACGTGCGTGTATTTATGTATATGTATGTGGGTGTATGTGGGTGTATATGGGTGTGGGTGTACGTAGGTGTATGTGGGTGTACGTAGGTGTATGTGGGTTTACGTAGGTGTATAGGGAATATGTGTGTTGACATGTACAAGATGTGTGTTCATGTATTTGTGAGTGAACTGTGATTTGATGTATGTTGCGCTCACGTATACAAAACGTACGTGTATATGCGTGTACATGTACGTGTGCGTGCGTGCGTATTTGTGCATGCGTATGTATGTTTATAGCGTTCGTGCGGTAGCGAGGTAATAAATTAGAACGAGTCGAGGGTCAGGCTCTCGGCAATGGCACTGCCATCGACGGTGCGGATGAAGTCTTCGAAGCTCAAGGCACCCGTGCCAGACGAGTCTGCCTCGATGATCGTTTTGTCGATGATCTGCTGTAGCTGTGCGTTCTGCAAATTGTCGCCGACCATCTTCTTGAGCACGATGAACAGCTCGCCGTTCGAGAGGTACCCGTCCTTGTCGATGTCGAACACGTTGAACGCGAACTTCAGCTTCTCGTCGCGCTTGCCCTTTGACGAAAAAATCGACAAAGCGCTCACGAACTCGCCAAAGTCGATCGTGCCGTCGCCGTCACGGTCGAACAGCTCGACGAGGCGCACGGCGAGCGGGTTGCTCTGGATCGTCGGCACGGCAAGGAACTCCTCCTTGTCGATTGTGCCACTGGAGTCCGCATCGATCTTCATGAAGCGTGCAAGCAGCCGGTCGAGCTCGTCATAGTCGAAATTCGAGTTTTCAATGAGAATCTCCGGGATGGCACCGCTCATTGTGGAGGAAGACACGTCCCGGTGACTAAGGCCGCGCCACAAACCACCAACAACCACCGCAACCCTCTCCACAGCTCCTCCACTTGCCTCGCAATAATAGACATCTAGAGATATTGTTAGTTAATATTGTCGTTTATTGCCATACTTTTTCTTCACACCCGGGATTTGAACTGTATAATTCAACCTGGAAGCCGTGCTTGGATAAACTACTTATACTCGTGAACATACTCGTATTTATAGCATTTGTAGATTTTTGCTGTACACTGTAAAATATTCGTACTGCGTGACTGTTCTTGGTACTTATTCACGACGTCTTGTTTTGCGCATCTTGTTTTGTGCCTGTCTTGTGCATCTTGTGCGCAGCGGAATCCATGAGCTCTAAAATATTTGTACTGCTTGTCTGTTCTTGATACTTATTCACGACATCTTGTTTTGTGCATCTTGTTTTGTGCATCTTGTTTTGTGCATCGTGTTTTGTGCATCGTGTTTTGTGCATTTTACTTTGTGCATCTTAATTTGTGCATTTAACTTTGTGCATTTCGTATTTTGTGCCTGTGCATTTCACTTTGTGCTTGTTTTGTACATCTTGTTTTGTGCATTTCGTATTTTGTGCCTGTCTTGTGCATCTTGGCTTGTGCGCCGCGGATTCCATGAGCTCTATACTCCCTTAAGCCGTGCACCTAAAGAACGCGCTGGCCCCGCTCGTAGTCGACCTGAGCAAACACAAACGCCGCCAGCAGCATCATGCCCAGGAGAAAGTAGAACGTGTACCGGATGTTGTGCGTGTAGTCCGTGATCATGCCCGTGACGGTCGGGCCAAGAATCGACGAGCCCTTGTCCGTAACGGAGTACAGAGCGAAAAACATGGCCTCGTGGCCCCGCGGAATGAGCAGCGCAAACTGCGAGCGCGTGACCGTGCTCAGCGCTCCGAGCGCAATGCCGTACCACGCCGCAAGCACGTACGTCTCCCACGGGTGCTTCAGCCCGATCCACGGCTGGAAGAAGCCGAGCACGCCGTACGCGGGGATGAGTGCGGCGCCAAGCGCAATGATCACCAGAGAGTTCTGTTGCGACCGGCGTAGCCCGAACAGGATCGAGCCGGCAATCGCAAACACAACCGTCACGAGCCCGATGAGCGCGAGTGCGGGCGTGGCCATCTGCAGGTTCGTGCGCGCAAACAGCACGGCCGTCGAGTTGATCGTCATGACGGCGTCGCTGAGCAGGAACCACCCGACAAGGAATGTTGTCACGTCGCGCAGTTGCCGGGCGTGCGCAACCGTGGCAAACAAGCTCGTCCATCCGTACGCGAGCTGCTCAACAACCTTGCTCACGCCGCTGTCCTCGTCCTCCTCGCTCGCCTCGCCCATGTTTGCGGCGGCCGGGGCACCTCGTGTTTGGGCACCTGGTGTTTGAGCATTGGGCGTTTGAGCATCGGGCGTTTGAGCATCGACTAGTTGGCCATCGGGTGCTTGCGCATCGGGTGCATTGGCTTGGGCCTCGATTTGCGCATCGGTTTCGGCGTCTACGGGGTCCCACTCGGCAAGGTAGAGCACGACAGGCACCTGGCCGAGCAGCCACCACCAGCCAATGAGCGCAATCACGAGCTGGAGCCGGCCACCGCGCAAAAGAATGAGCATCGTCACGACCTGCACAAACAGCGCTGCCCCGTACCCGGAGGCCGTGCCGCGGCCAGACACGCGCGCACTGATGCGGGACGTCTCTTCCATGGACACGGCCGGGTTACAGCCCGAGCGGGGCCGCGAAAACGCCCCCTGGAACCGGTCGACGGCCGTGCGGCGTAGCCTTGCGAGCCGGCTGCGTTCGTGGGCAACAATGTGGGGTAGAAACGCGTTCCCGCACACGCTCACGGCCCCGAAACTCGCGTTCGCAACAACGGCAAGCGCCGCAGCAACGTAGTAGTGCGCGTGCCCGAGCCAGCCGAGCGCAATCGTTGCCAGGGCACCAACGCACGCGAAACCCACGAGCAGGGCCTTGCGATGGGCCCCGCGGTCCGCGAACCCGCTGATCGACACAACAACCACGGTCTGCAGGGCCACGCTCACGGCAAACGTGTAGAGGGGCAGGCTCGCCGTGTCGATCCACCACGGACCGAGCCGGATCGCACACTTCGGGGGCGCAATTGGCACGGGCATGAGCCCGGGGTTGTCCGAGGGCGCCCGGCACGGCGTGCGGTGGTCGCCGACCCACACGGCATTGAATCTCGCGAGCTCTTCGAGCAGCAACGGCACGTAAGTAGCCACGGCAGCGACTACAAACGGCTCGGCGGCGAACGCATACGCGTACCAGCCTATGGCCGTCATGAGCAACCCTCGCCACGGCGCGTACCCTACTACTTCGGTCTGAGCTTACAGTAACGTTCGCGAACTCGAACGGCCAGTTCCTGTCCCACTGTCCAGACGTGGTACGTGAATGCAAGCAAGCCGTGTTGCTCGGTAGTTAGTAACTGTGTGGCAGTTGTAGTGTGGTACTGTGAGGTACTGTGAGGTATTGTGTGGTAATTGTTGTAGTAATTGTTGCTGTCGTGGTAAATGTGAGGTATTGTGGAGTAGTTGTGTAGTAGTTGTTGTGTAGTAGTTGTGGAGTAGTTGTTGTGGAGTAGTTGTTGTGGTGTAGTAATTGTGGTGTGCTATTGTGATGTGCTATTGTGGTGGGTTGTTGTGGTGGTCGTGTGGCAGTCATGTAGTATGGTGAGGCTGATGGCATGCTGTGGTGATTGTGGTTGTGGCTGCGTCTTTGTGGTTGTGGCTGTGGCCGCCATTTGGGCTCACTTGGGCTTATGGGTATTTGGCTACTTGGTTGATTTGTATTATTGGGTTGTTTGTTATTGCGTTGTTATTGCGTTCCTCGGTTACTTGGTTCGGTTACTAGGCTCGGTTACTTGTTATATGTTTATTTGGTTATTAGGACTGCGTGGATGGCCGGGCTATTGGCTATTGGCATGACTGTCACTGCCGCTATCAGCTACGACCTCGGCACCGATGGACTCGGCACCGGTGACCCCGGCATAGCCCTAACCGGCCCTACCCCACCACGGCCTTATAAGACGCGGTGCCAGGCCCGCCCCATTGCATAGGCCCATTTTTATCCTTCCCCACAATTTTCTCAATTTTGCTCAATTGCGGGACACAGAATGCCAGCGTACATTGTTAGTGTAGCACGCACGCCGATAGGCAGCTTTCTGGGCTCGCTATCCTCGCTCTCGGCCATCGACCTCGGGGCCCACGCCGTGAAGGCCGCGCTGAGCCGGGCCCCACAGCTCGAAGCTTCGCGGGTGGACGAAATCTACTTCGGCAACGTGCTCAGTGCCGGCCTCGCGCAGGCGCCGGCCCGCCAGGTCGGTCTGAAGGCCGGCCTGCCCGACTCGCTCATTGCCACGACCGTGAACAAGGTGTGTTCCTCCGGTTTGAAAAGCGTCATGCTCGGTGCCCAGGCCATTGAGGGCGGCCACGCCGACGCGGTAATCACTGGCGGTACAGAGTCGATGTCGAACGTGCCGCGGTACCTGCTCGGCTCCCGCCAGGGCGTGAAGTACGGCGCCGCGGGGCTCGTGGACGGCATTGAGTACGACGGACTGACGGACGCGTACGACAAAAAGGCCATGGGCTTTGCTGGCGAGGACTGCGCGGCCGAGTTTGGCATTTCGCGGGCCGAGCAGGACGCGTTTGCGCGTGCGAGCTACGAGCGTGCCACGGCCGCCACGAACGCGGGCAAGTTTGCCGAGCTTGCGCCGATCGAGGTCCCCGCGAAACGCCGCGGGGCAGCACCAAAAGTCGTCGACCGTGACGAGGAGGTCGCGAACTACGACCCCGCACGCGTGGAATCGGCCCGGCCCGTGTTCGTGAAGGACGAGGGCACGATCACGGCCGTGAACTCGTCGAAAATCAACGACGGCGCGAGCGCCGTGCTTCTTGCATCCGACAAGCTCGTGAACGAGCTCGGCCTGACGCCGCTTGCTGTTGTGCGCGGCTACGCGGACG
Source organism: Starmerella floricola (assembly GCA_030579735.1). NCBI lineage: Eukaryota > Fungi > Ascomycota > Dipodascomycetes > Dipodascales > Trichomonascaceae > Starmerella > Starmerella floricola. Next base: position 2,363 of record JAKTRP010000019.1, on the reverse strand, counting down.
CGGCCCAGGCGCCGATCAAGTTCCCGTCGGCGCCGGCCGCGGCCGTGCAAAAGCTGCTCCTGAAGCAGTCGATGACACTCACGGAAATCGACTTTTTCGAGTTCAACGAGGCGTTCAGCGTTGTGGGCGTTGCAAACACGCGCCTCCTCGGGCTCGACCCGGCTAAGGTCAATGTTTACGGCGGCGCCGTGAGCCTTGGCCACCCGCTCGGCAGCTCGGGCTCGCGCATCCTCGGCACGCTCACGTCCGTGCTGCACCAGGAGAAGGGCAAGCTCGGCATTGCGGCGATCTGCAACGGCGGTGGTGGTGCCTCGGCCATGCTCATCGAGCGGCTGTAATCTAGAGACACACACCTGCCAGCGCCTTATTGAAGAGTAGCATGTATATACCGTTCTAGACAACTGTCTACTTTGGACAAGCTATGCTCTAACGTTACCTACCCATCCAGCAATAAGTAGACTCGCACTTGAAGACCTTGTGCTGGACAGTTTGTTACGTGGAGAGCGATGGCCTTGGTATGCGTTCAACTGGCACGAAGTCTGTCGCACTAGATGGGCCTCATCCATGATGACGGACATGTTGCTTACATGTTAGTGCCTTCTGTCTCGCCGCCTGTACAGGCTGCTTTGCTAGTATATTGTGCCTGATCAGATTATGCACATCACCCCTGCCCACTACCCTGGCCTCAACTGACGCAGTCGACACAAGGCATATGCGTATAGTCAGACCCCCGTACTCACAAGGACTAGACTTTACCGTAAGCTTGCCGCTATAGCCAGACTTAGATTAGCTGAGGCACTCACTGTCACGTCCGTGAATGGACCCATAGAATGTATGATAGTTCACTTCCGACTCACTCGTCAACTAGATCGCATTGGCCATCGTCGGGTATCGCAAGATATAGATCACTCAGCTGTGCCATACTCAATCGCTGTGCCATAAGTAGTCAGTCCTCCCGTGCCGAAACCCGTATACTACCCACGTAGCTTGGCTGGCTACCTGTCCATACATCTAGTGTCCAGAAGCAACGTACCACACCATGGCTGTAGAACTACATGCCCACCTCAGTGTCCGAGTAGTTAGAACTACAATCATGACTTATGAAGATTAGTACCTGACCACAGTTCCGAGCGTAGCATCTTGTAATCACTTTCACCATGACTATCGTAGAACTACACGCAGGTCGCTCACCTTGTAGATGATCATGATTCGTAGAACGTGTTGGCCACTCACCTTAGTGCCGAAGAGCACGGAATGTTCCCGAGAGATAGATCTACGTAGTACCTAGAACTGCACGCTGTGAGGTGGCCAGATGTATATAACTGAACCCTTCCGAAGGAAGGAGGCTCGTAGGCAGGCCGCGAACCATATTATAAGCCAGGCTCGCGTCGGGCACGAAACGGGCCTCGGAGCAGAGCTCCATTAAAAGGCACAACACGGCACGCAGGCTCGCATTAAAAAGGCACAACACGGCTCGCAGGCTCGCGTAAGGCCTAAACGGGCCCGGGAGCAGTGAAGAGCTCCATTAAGCGGCCACCAAAAGCACGGCACGGACGTCACGTACAGACGCCACACAGACGCACACAGACGGGAAAAGCCGGGGCCTCACTTGTTACTGCGCGGCACAAATGGCACGGCCTGCTCGACCTGGAACCGCGGCTCCTCGCCGGCCCCGACGGCCTCGGGCGTGTTGTCGAGCCCCGCCGGCGTGCGGCTCTTCTCGGCAAGCACCCAGTACTGGAAGTTCTGCGCGGCCCGGACCTTCGAGCCAACGACTTCGATATTAGGCGCCTGCGCGCACGCCTGGGCCACGAGCGTAACGTCCGGCGTCAGGTCGCGGACGCGCTTGAACGACGCAATCACCGAGATGGGCACCAGGCCCTCGTTGTTCATGTTGCTGCGCAAAAACATGTCCTTGAGCAGGTTCTCGAGGCTGAAGTAGAAGTCGACCTGCGGCACGAGGTACAGCATGAGCACGTCCTGCGGAGGCGTCACGCCCGGATACACGGGCACGTTCCCGCCCTGCGCGAGCGGCAACGACGGCACGGACACGTACCCGAGCTGGCCGTTCGCCGCGTAGTTGCCGTAGTAGCCCATCTTGCCGTTGAACCGCGGGTCCCGGGGCTTGCGCGGGCCACTCTGCGGCCTCGGCGCGTAGCCCGAGCTCATGCGGTTGTTGTTGTGCTGTCGGCGCTCGCCACGGGCCGCAAACGGCGGGCTGCCGCTGCTATGTGGTGCAGCACCGCCCGCGGCCGTGGATGCAGAGCCCGCGCTCGATATCGTTGCATACGCAATGCCGATTCCGTCGGTTCCGGACGTGCCGCGGCCGACCTCGTCAAGGATCGCGAGCGAGCGGTCTGTTG